>BMAW01011831.1:325341-337431 GCA_019974015.1 Nephila pilipes
TGGTTTATTTTAACTGCAACGTTCCATTAAAATATAATAAGGATTATTTAAAACAAATAAACGAAATCTAATTACTACTAAACCAATTTTTTAAATAAAATAAAAATTCCCAAAGCGAAGGATGACGTTTAAATGAAATTCAAATGATGGACTCAAAATTCTACCGACCCATGAAAAATAAATAACGTGTAAAGATTTAAATCAATACATTAAAATATTTTATGAATAATCTGCGTTATTGTTTTTTTGCTGACAGTTTTTATATAAAAAAAAGATATATTGCAACCAATGAGGAGAGTGACACGCCCAAAAAAAAAGCGTCATCTCTTATTTGTTGACCATTTTACCTAAGGAGTGCTTTCAAAAATCTGATATGGAACTGACAGTTACTCTAAACGTCAGGGTCACATCTCGCATCAGTGACCAAAGTGACTTATTTCAAGTTATGACGGGTGTGTCATGTTATTGATTAGTTACGCCGGGTTAGACAAACAATGTCAGAAATAACTCAAAAATACCATCCATCATATCAATATCAATGAAACTGTTCAGTGAAGAAAAGGAATACTTTAACAGAAACTGATTTCTTCAAACATTAAATTTGTCTAGAATTAATTCTTCGTATTATGCTTTATATATATATTTTAGAAGTCTTATGATGAAAATAAAACTCTTTTTGATATAATTCGTTGTTTATAATTTAATTAAAGGTGCTGTTTTCAATAGAATAAAAGCTTTCTAAGTCCTCAATTTAAAGAAATTGTTATGAAAATAGAAATTTAGGACGAAATATTCTGTTAATTTAATCCCGCCTTGTTATTAGAATAAATTATGCATTCAGGTTAAAAATTCACTTTTATTTTAAGTTATTTGTTTATTTTGTAAGTGATCTTATTCCATACTATCGATTCTACTTCTTTCAGCGTTCATTTCCCGAAATAGCTTTATGCAAATGTGCAGAGACTTGAAGTGAACTGCCTTTTCAAGTTTAATATATAGAGTTCTTGGACATAGTCGTGAAGAAAAATTGGTATAGAAAATTGCATTTTTCTCTTGAGAGAAATATTCGTCAAATATCATTGTAGCATTACACGGGTATAACGTGGATTTCAACGAAATGGAGTTTAGACAACATTTAGATTTGTGCGGATTGTTATTTTGCAAAACTCTTATTTTGCCTTAAACATTAAACAGGAAAAATGTTTTTTTTCTTTACTTAACTTAATTTAAGGCTTACTTTTATTATGGTTACAGGTTGATAATCTTGTGAATCACATAGTTACATAAATAAGAACTGATCTAATTCTGAATTCGATTTGTGTGAATCTGACTTCCTAAGAACTATGAAATTTGAATAATTATTTGATTATATCCTCATTGATTGGTTTTATTAACGTTGCACTAGGAACAACCCCAAAGCTATTGGCGACGGTCCTGGTAATGTTGAACTTCGGTCAAGCGACGAAGACAACACCTGATGTGCAACAGCTTCAGGACTTCGTTGAATGGTTCTAAGTTGAATCAGGATTCTTATTTTTCCACTACAATTACCAAGCTGAAACGACAGCTTCTCTTTGTTCATGAAATTTTCAGCAGTATCAACATTTAATTATATGGTTCTTAATAGAATCAAGACTTTTAACTTCTCCTACTTAACCACCAAGCTATCGAGACGGCTTCTCTTTGTTGATGAAATTGGAAATTGTCTCGACACTTTGTTCGATGTTTTTTTTAACGGAATTAGGACTCTAATTTCTACAAATTAACCTCCAAGCTATCTCTCGAAGCCTTCTCTTCGTTGTTGAAATTTGTACTAAAATATTTTAAAAATTAATTGAAAATTTCATTCACGTGTTGGAAAAAATGTGCTTAGTTTATATAATACTCAACAATATTCAAAATTTCGAAATAATTTGATTTACAGATCAGGGGAAGCATTTTCAGCCGTCTATGTCTAAAAAGATCAGAGAACGAATTAATAAATATTTGTATCAAAAAAAAATTTTGTTAAAAAAATAGTGTGCAAATTACAATTTTGGAAATTCTGTAATGATTTCCTTGTTGAATTTTAAGCAAATTAATGAATTATTTATTAAATTAAGTTATATCTTATTTAAAAACTTACACTTAAAACTTTCACTATTTTCTCATCTAGCTTTACTTTAAACAACCAGTAACTGCATTTAGCTCATTCGGTATTCTCGACTTAAAAACAGTTTTAAATTATTAACTTTCTTTTCTTCCTGAACTTAATATGAAATTTAAAAAAAAAAATATGCGAGTTCCACCCCACTGCGCAGAAACAGATTCGATTCCCCCCAAATGTCTAATCCCATCTCTAAGCAAAACAAAGAACGGGACATTTTAAAGCACCATTAATGACTTATTTACCATACAAATTCAAAAAAAAAAAAGCCAGCATCCTTCCACCCTAAGCCACATATCACACCAGGCTTGATTAAAACGGATTAGTGATAGCTTTTTCCCGACCTCCAGATCTCCATTTAATTGAAAATTCAGCTTTCAGCATACGTCAGGGCCTCCAAGAACAAAAAAGGGGGGCATTTCGTTCCCCTTTTGTTACCAAAAACGTAGTGACTAATGCCCTAATACCATCCTCCTAGCCTGAGACCAGGATTTATAGGGAAGCAGTTTGAAACCATCCTTTACAAGCTACCATGCGACATTTAGTACTTCTGTTCTCAATGATCATTATACCAGACCTAAAGTAAGATTGGTTGTTAGGGGATTGTTTCATGCAGTCCCATGACGTAGGGGTGAGGGGTGGCACCCCCCTTTTTTCACGCCTGCAAATGGACATTAAGGGAGTGAGTAGGTCATAGTTCTCTCTGGATGTATCTTTTGTTTTCAGTTTCTCTCTCTCTATCCTTCTCCCTGGTTCTTTTTTTTATGTTTTTTGTTCATCCTTCTCCTCCTCGTCTGGATTCAAAGATGCGTGGAAGTACATTATGTAGGGGATCTTTAATAGCATATGCATAAATCAAGGCTGGTTTCGAACCACCAGATACTGTATGGGAGTGTTAGCTGAAGAAGAAAAAAAAAGCGGGAATGCGTCTGGTAGTAAAACGCGTGGAAATGGTTATTTCGCTGAAGAATGGTATTGTTTTTTTCTTTGTCTAAGTTTTTTGTAATGAATGCAAATGCAAGATGTAGACATTCTGAACTTTAATGTTGTAGTATGTTAAATCTATGTCTTGAAATAACGCTATTAAAAGAAAGAAAAATGTGATTTCACGGGTATATTATTTTATATATCATATAATAACCTAATAATGCAATAAAATAATAATATATAAGCTGAAACTATATGGTGTTTTTCTTTATTTAGTAAAAGTAATTACGATGCGTTAAAGATTTTATTTGTATTTGGAAGGTTGAATATAGTGTTAAATAATTTTCATACTGCTCTGAAAGACGCATGAAATGTAATAGTGTGTGTAATATAAATTCCTTTTTTTTAAAAAAAAAAAGAATAGTGAAAAATACTTAATATTTGTTGAGATATTCTATGGTATTTGAGTAATGTTAAGTATGAAAAGTATTTCTAAAATTAGTTTTCAGGTTTTATAAATATTTAGAAAATTTTTAATAAAAACAATTAAAAAATTTAAGTTACTTCCATTCATTTTGAATATTTTCTGTAACATATAGTGCATTTTGAAGCGTACACACATTTTCGTAAATTAATAAATTTCAACTATACTATAAAATATACAAAGTTGAAGAGATTGACCTTAGAATTACAATAGATAAAAATAAAAAAGGACTCACAGATGAAGAGATAGAAACAAGAATTAGAGAAACTCAACGCTCATTCAGAACAATATATAAGTTCCGGTAAGTTTCAAATATAAACAGTAAACTCAAAGTACACATATTCAAAGCAACAGTATTAGCAGTCCTTTTTACGGCATTGAAGCTTGGAAACTTTCTAAATCACAAGAACAGATAATAAATATTTTTCAAACTAAGTAGAAGGATTCTTAAGATATAGTGGCCAGATAAAATTTCAAATTATGAATTGTACGACAAAACATCTACAAAACCTATTTCCGTCCAAAATAAATATAAAAAACGACGTTGTACATAAATGGGACATGTACTTAAGGAGAGTTAGTACCTTTCGAAATCAAAAGTAGAACATTTTGACAAACTCTCTCTTTTTTCTATTCTTCATAAATCAACAATTTCTGCTCATTTCAATACGAAACTTTGCCAGTTTGTGTAATACAGTGTATAGTTTAAAATATTGGGTCAAGTTTTGCAACTAAATTAATATATTTTCTTATACAACAGGAAATATGCGTGCAAAAGTTCAAAAAATAAATTTGCTTACCTTATGTTACCCACAAGATAACATTTGAAAGATGTACAGTAGAACCATAATTTTTATACCAAATTACAGCTAAATAATGACCTTATTCTGTAAACCTCAAATTTTAAGTATATCTTACATTAAAAAAATGGAAAAATTAAGAAAGTTATTAAGTTTGTATTTAGTAACTTTTTTTTTTCATGTATCATGTTATAAAATAAAATCTAATCATTCTATTAACAAAATTGAGGTTCACAGAATAAAAATCTACAAGTACAACACTCATGTAAAATTTTAAAGCTCTACATGCAAAAGATTTTTTTTAATCCTGTGGGAAAGAGTGAAAATAACAAACTGAGAAAAAGAGGTTTGTTTACATTGCATTATATAGTACAAGCTACTTGAGACATTTACATTTTTTATTGCACAGGGCGTAATAATTGTCGGATTTTGACGCGGTTTGCTTTAAAAGGCTCCTAACATTCAACTCAAATTTTTGAGAACAAATTTGAAAAATCGAATTTTTGACGGTGCAAAGGTGCTAAGTCCCCTTAAGAATGCTATCAAGTGATAAACAAACTGTGCTGATTTGGACGCAGATGAAAAGAGGAAAAGAGAAAGAACAAGAACCACATGTTGCCGTGTGGCCATAGAAGAAAGGAATTCATCCGGAGGGCTGAGTTGGGGAAGTTCCCAGGGTGCAGCGTTAGACCAGATTGAATGACATGCAACCGTTTTGATCTCTTGTACCAGTTTGGTGCGAGAAGAGTTGATGTCGATATTATACTATAAACTCAAATTTTCAATAAAAATCTACGTTTGATTTTATTGATTGTTTTTTTATTAATTTCATTTTAAAAGAATAATAAAAATATTTAGAAGTTCTAGAACATTGATTTTTAGGTGTTTCAATTTTTAAAAAGCGAAGTAAAAAACTGAAATCTGGATATTTATGTATATAATACAGTGTATCTTTTATGGGAGTATTTTAAAGCCCTTTTCTCGGTTGCATAATAAAATACCTGGGAAGGTATACGTTTGCAATGTACCTATTAAGGAAGATACTTTTTAAGAATCCATTTTAAAGTGAATATGTCAATGAAGGCACTGAATATAAATTAAAATGACTGGAAAAGATATTGAAGCTTTTCATAAACCAGGATAATACATCGATTTATTTTTAAATTGTAACTGAATTTAATGAACTCAAAATATAATTGCAATTTTACTAAATTCATTTTTATTACTTTAACTTTTAAAAAAACCTTCAGAAAATTTAATTAAAAATTTAATAAATTAATCTTCCTCTTACGCTAATAACTTACTTATATCACGTTGTTTATTTATTAATTATTCAAAAGTTATGTATCATTTTTGTACATTATTGTTGTTCACTTGGATATGGCAACATTTAATTGCTTTCGAAATAAATTTCGAAAGTATTAACATATAAATCGAAAGTACTGTAATTAGAAACATTCTTCGCAAAAAAACATTCTTGAAATTTTAATGCTTTCCAAAAATCGTAATTAACCCTGTAGCTCCTCATTTGCATTAAATAATAATTTTTGTCCTGTTTTTCAACATAGAAACCATCTAAAAAGGACCTAATTATGTTTCCACAAAAAAAAAGTGATCTGCACCAGATTTTTTTAAGTAGTTCCACTTTTTTTTTTCCTTCTATTGAATTCATTTATTAAAAGACGCAATATATGAGTTTCGATTTTTCCGAACCACTTGACTGAATGAATGCAATTAGCGAAATACACTTAATCATTTTTGATTCTGATGTGGAAAAAAAAAAAGATGGAAAGAAGAGAAAGAGAGAGAATTTCCTTCCGTAAATATCCGAGATTCATTAACCAATGGCGAGGTTCGTAAAAAAGAAGGGGTGGACCTTTTTATCAAACAGGAAAAGGGGTAAAAAACATAGATGAAGGCTTTATTGGTCTTTCCCTCCTGGAGGCTGCCTACTGCTGAGGCCCTAAAGGGGTTGTTGGCGGCGTTTGATCCTTGAGTAGTGTTTGGCGTGAAAATAATGACTCAAATGATTCATAGAGTTTTCGAATGATATAATGGCTTCACAATAAGAATCATTGAAGCATCTCCAACAAAACTTGTTACAGTGAGAGTCATATGTATTTTTTACATCCTTTAACCATTTATTTTGAGAGAAAAAATATATTTTTAATTTCTATAAGACTATGCCCATTTAGTGATTATTCATTGAATTTTTGGCTCAATATAATCTATTTTGGCAATAAAATTGTGCGATTGTTTATTGTCGTTGCCTTGAGGAGTAACGCGATGGCTAATGGTGACAGACCTTGTCATTTTGAACATCGGTCAAGTGACGAGGATGACACCAAAGGTGGCATCTCCCTCTCCAAACTAACAATAAATGTCAGTTAAAACGCACCAATAGGATTCATTACAAAAACAATCAAAAAAATTTTATTGTGAAAAGTAGGAAGGAATCATTGAGTATTGCTGTTATAAATCAATTTGAAATTATAGGAGAAATGAAGAAAATTTTGACAAGAAAATTTTGTAAAACTATGAAATGTAATATAACTGATAATTTAAACTAAGACATTATAATATGTTTTGAAAAGAAGAAAGAAGCTACTTGCGTGTGTATATGTGTGTACGTATGTGTGTGTGAATGTAATGTAAAAATTAGCTAATTGAAAATAAATTATTAATGATGAAAGTGAAGCACGATTCTTTGAAATCTTACTTAACTGAATCTTAGAACAATGATATACTATTTTGAAAAAATAGGTAAGAAAATTAAAAAATTTCCATTTCAATTCAACTATATAAACGTATTAAGCCATGGCGTATGATTAATCCTTTTTAAAATTTGCTGAACGAGAGTTAAAATATTTTTTAAGAAAATTAATATTTGAAAACTAAAAAAATATAAATGGTAATTTAAATTAAAGTTTTCAATAATAGTATAAAAATTCTGAAGAAATAAAAGCTTCCATTTTTATATGATTCTGTGTTGATTTCAATTTCTCGGTTCGTTTTAGTTGAATTAAAGTGAATTGAATAGCAGAAGGAAAAAAAGCGGGAAAGCAAATATCTGTCAGCAATATTTTTCTAGTTTTAAAGAATATTTTCATTTCGAAAAAGGAATACTTTATGTCAGTAAAACCCTTATTATAATGCTAGAGGAGCAAAACATGTTATAACAATTAATATGGTATTATAAAGTATTTAATATATTTATTTGTTTCAGTTAATCCTATTTTAGATGGTCGAATATCTTGGAATTAATCCGAACAGGCTATGTTCAAATCCTAAAAATATATAAATATTTAAAGTTTTATATTCAATTACATAATATTTGTGATTTCAAATACTGATATGTTTTTAATTATAAGTATATATGATTGGGCAATACTTAGAATAATTTGGAAATATCGCCAATTTGGCAAAATTATTTTTTTGCCATTACATTGGCCACGATTATCATTATGATTGTTGTTATTACGATCGAGCTCGAAAGTCCAAGAAGTATAAAGAAGAGATCAAATTATTCAATTCCTTCTATTTGGTATCCATCCTTGCTGTTTTTTTCTGTATAATAAATACTCGTAATATTTGTTGTATAATAGTACTATACAACAATAACTCATAACAATCTATCACAAAAATTTATATTCTAATTTCGCGTTAAATAAGCTGCGTTAAAACCAAATGGAGTTAAATGTTTTCGTTGTACTTAAGATTTTTAAAATATAAATTATGATTATTAAAATATAAATTTAACTATGTATAAGTGTATTTATAATTTGAAAAATTAAACTTAATGCAATTTTGAAATTTTACGGTTTAAATTTCCCATAATTTTCATAAAAATATTGTGCCATTACTAAAACTTTTGAGGGTTTTTTTAAAAAAAAGAAATGGCGTTCACTGTATAGGAAATAGCACTATTTTATAATGTGGAAAATAATGACACTTCTGGTAGAAAAAAATATTCAGAAAAATATACCAGAATCGTAAAAAACACATACAGAGAAAAATGCTATTACTGATATTTATTCTTTACGGATATTTTTTTACATTTTTATTTACATTTTAAAAATACTATTTTAGAATAGATTATTTATCACGTATTTTCTTAAAAAAATACATCAATAGATTCAGCAAAGAGTCCCCTACTTTTAACAGCAACATCAAAAAATGTAATTTTAACCAATCTAGAATACAACGTATTCAGAATAACGTAACAATGTACTCAAAATGCCATAACAATAATAACAATATACCCATATATTTTTTATTCTAATGCCAACCTTAAGAAAAAAATATATAATATAAATTCGAAAAGACTTTAATGAATCATCCAAAACAGCTCTAAAATTATTTAAATTTAACTATTCAACCACAGCAATTCTAAAATCATTTTGAGGAGTACTTATTTATTTTAATATTCACTTCTATTCATTTTCATTTACAATTTTCATAATTTTGACCGATTGTTCTGCATTCAAAGCATAAAAAACACCAGTGATATTCATATTTAGAACTGAAATGATGCATGAATGCATCATAAATAAATAAAGTTCATTTAAATCGCGTTTACTCGAAAACATCCTGTAATGGCATTGGAAAATTAATCACTGTTTATCGATAATTTTAACATCGCCATCATTCCATTGTTAACCCAAGCCGAACTGTTGAATGTAAAAAACAGGATCAGTTCATATCGGCAACAATATGTTATTTCTATTTTATGCATGTAGATCGCATTTATTAGCCATTCAGCTGAAGCAGCAGAGAGTTCTATGTCACATCTTAACCTATTAGAACTCGCAACATCTCAATTCCAAAGTCTTTTAAGCTTTCTCATTTCGCGGTCCACTGACAATGCCTTTTTTTTTGCCCAGAAACTTCTAATGCTGCAGTAAATAAACATTTGGCCATTCCCTCAAGCATATCCTTATGAAAATTTGAGGGTTTTTTTTCGCCTTGTCTCTTTTGTTCTTTTGGTTATGATCTTCTTCACTGGAAGCCAGCAAAAAAAAAAAATTCTTTGAATTCTATCCGATTCTGAAATCGTTATTTTCTTTATTACAAGCAGAATGTGGAATTATTACGCAGTAATTTGCGTAATAATTCCACAATCTGCCGTTTAGCCAGTTTACCCAGGCGTGAATGCTGTTGAACCTACACTGCCAGATGAAATAAAGTTCATTCGATCTTCATCAGGAAGGTCAGCTCACAAAAACATAGTGTGAAACATAATAATCAAATCAGTATAAGCTCTGTTTTTATTCTTAAATAATTAATCTGGATGAAACCACTGCAGACACAAGAAATAAATAAACATCTGCTCGTGTTTTATTTCTTTTATTAAGGTTCAGTCAAGTTTGCATCTCAAAGTGATGACTAATTCGACTCCAGGCCAGGGTGTGTCGGCAATTTTCCTGCAGGGAACCAGTAGTCAAACAAAAGGAAAGTCGAAAATAAGCATTGATTTTGCTTTCTGTTAAAGCCGCAGAATTGTTTGAACTTCAAAGTAATGCCTGATTTAATTTGGGTTGGGTTGCATTGGCAATATACCTATTTCCGAAAGAATAAAAAACGGATTTGAATTTAAGTGATTGTATCTAGATTAGGTGTCAAAGCCAACAAATTCAATATCAGATTTGAGTTGGTTAAAACGATTTTAAAATAATTTTTTTTTTGTTTTATAAAGTTTTTATTCAATTAAGTTAACCACGAGTCGAAGTCATAACATAAATTGAACGTTAATATAAGTTGCAACATCGATATAAATTTTCTTCAATACGAACATCGCCGTTAATTTACAGAATAAATGGTTAACTTGAGAAAATAAATGTATAGTCATGATTGCTATTTTTACAATATATGTCAATTGCCTGTTACAAAAAATATCTATTAAAATAAAACTTTAATATTTGAAGAAATTTCAGTTTATTGTTCTATCAAACAATCCTTAATGGATAGCTGCTTTTACTAGTATTTTGTTTCTTCTTAATCTCTTGCCTGACAGACCGTATTTACTTTGTCTTGATCCGAAAGATTCCACTTGCTCAAAATAACTTAGTAATAGCATTGTTGCTTAGATGGACTTAGACTGTGTCATTTGAGTCTGTTTCGGTACATCTTTCTCTTCACCATGAACATTTTAACAATATCTTCTCCTGTTCTTGCTCTAATTACTGACTGATCATTATGAATTGTTAACCACGATCCAAATCATATTAATGTCTTCCCAATTATTTCGAATTTTGTTTCGGCTTTTCTCAATACTAAACTATATGGAACCATAGTAAAAACGAGTATAGATTAGATTCACGTGTTAATGGAATTCGACTAGATTTTAATTAACACACGCATTCCTAATTCAGTTTATATGACCCACAAAATATCTCGACATTGTTTAATTGCTTCAATTGTTCTACATTAGATGATAAAGAAAAAAATAGCAAATCGTATCATTGAAAATATCTGTAAGCATCAAAATGCTATTAATAGAATATATTATTCACTGATAGCATTTAATTTTTACGAAAATAAACACATCACAAATAAATGAACTTTAAGACTTAAAGGATTGAAAATCTTTTAGTTTGGAGAGTAATAGGATGATTCAGAATTAGCAATGCTTAAATGTTAAATAATATAAATAATCATTCCAATGAATTATCTTTTCAAAAGCAATATGTAAATGTAGAACGAAAATAGAATTTTCCGAGCTTTGATCAATTATTTAATGAATTATATCTTTAACTGTCAAATAAAAATGCTGAAATGAAACGAATACTATAGATAACTCACAATACAAAAGCATGTGAAACATTCTGTAATATAAATCGAGAAACTAAATATGCAATGATTATCAAGGAATGTACCTAATGTGAACTTGCAAAGAGTTCGGACATTCGATCAAATGTAATTAATTTTTAAGAAAAATTAGAGATGGAAATTTCTTTTCTTTTTGATGAACTGTTCTAACCTGTTCCTGTTCATTTTAAAAGAACTGCTCTTTAATCGGTTCTTTAGGTTCCTCGAACAAACCCTCATATATCGTAAAATGAATTTATCTCTACAAAATTATTGAAAAGTACACATTTGAGAAAAAAACTAAGTCGGTTGGATTTTAAAAAAAGTTCAATTTTAAATTCTTACTATTTAAAACATTTTTTAATTTTATCAGGATATTAGAAAATCAAAGAATCATTGGTAATATCTCAATATGTGAACATTTTTTAATATATTAATGTATTAAAAATAAATCAATAAATTGATATAAAGGCTGATAATAAAAAAAATGAAATTGGTTTTCTGTCAGGAAAAAGCTATCTGCCGAGTTTTATGTTCTTATAGAGAAAAGAAATGTTTCAGAAAAGCAAAGAACACCTTTCTTTTGGAGTACTGAGTAGGTTGTTTGCACTATTTTAAAAATGAAAGGTTCAAAAAAAAATATTATTCCTTTGATCTCCAACTGTAAACAAGATCCATATCTCATAACTTAATGTTAAAATTTTGCATTTTTTTTTTTTGTGAACCATGTGAACAAGAAGAGAAAATTGTGCTATCGAATATTATATTGCAAAATAAAGGTATAATCACTTCATTTTAAAGTTTTTGGGCCGACAAGTGCTGTGTCTCGGATTAGAACTCAGGTTATTTAATATTACATAACACATCAATCAATAACTCCCGAGACTAACCCAGAGATGGCGCTCGTAGTAAACCAGTAACCAGGT
>BMAW01011833.1:0-37505 GCA_019974015.1 Nephila pilipes
ATGTTTTAAAAGCATATTTTATGTATTAAATGTTGTTTTATCGTAAACCTCCGAAGAGTTATTACGATTTCTCGTCGGCTTTAGAGCCGTAATGATTTGTTACTCAGGATGCGACCGTTTTATATATCGTTCGAACTTCTTTCTATTTGTTGTTCCTTTCAGAATACTCAAGGGGAATATTTATGTCGGACTCAAAGGGAACTCAAAGGGAATATTTATGTCGGCTCTTTCATGCTGACCAAGATATTATCTAGGCACAGTATTTAAACCTTTTAGAAACGTTTTAGAGAACAAATGATATTATATTCTTTTAATGGTGCACAATAATCTTTGAAATTTTTTTAGGTACAATAATATTAAATTTATGTAATGATCTTATTTCAAATAATATTAACTGGACTCTAAATAAAATTTCAGTTCGGCAAGTTTTTTTTCAGGAGTAAAAAAAAAAATGTTTTAAAACTTTTATTGAATATTCAGTTTTAACTATTTTTATTTATTTCCAGTGGTTTACATTCTTTTTGGGGTATAGGGATTAAAATATAGAATAGAATTGAGAGTTTAGCTCTTTGTTGCATTCTTATAACTATTTTTGTAACTAACCCACTCTTCCTCTGAAAATTTTGAATTTAACTTTTGTTTTTGAAAAGTAACTAGTATTTCCTGACCTAAATTCATTTTATATTTTAAGGAAATATATGTGAATATATTTACGTAATAAAGTTGAAAACTCTATCTGAAGTATAAAAACCTCCTTATTGACTGCGAAAATTTTCCTTATTATACCTTATTTTACTGCACTATTGTGATTCAAAAAGTACCCGTGTTAGAAATAAATAGTATATCTTGTTCTAGTTTGGCCTGTTGATTGTTTTTCTTTTTCCAGGAAGATCGTGATTATATGGCTCTTCTCATTCCAAAACACTTTGCCACATCTTTTCCGACAAATGAGACTTTCAGCGCCCTTTCAAGAGCAAATCCATTGGATGTAACCTATTGCTTCTAATTGTATTTTTTTTAAAAAATTTTTAAGGTTGTTTAAATGCATGCGTTTTTGCAATTGTAGTGAGAAGCTAAAACAAATTTAAAAATGGAAATTTACTTGCTAAACAAAGAATTTTCATCCTTTATCATGGAAATATTCTGGATGTTTTTTAAAGTTTGAAATGATTTTATCCATGCTTTAAAATGTGAATGAGAAATTTAGGAAGTGGAAACAAAACTTCATCTATTTTGCATGCTTTTATTTTGAGAATTAAGCCCTTAATCAATTTTATAGGAAGAACAAGGAATTCTTTAAAACATACTTTAAAATAATTGATTGAACAATAAATTAGCTGCATTTCATAAAATTAAATTGTATAAAATAAAACATACATGTTTTATAACAATTATTTTTCAATAAATATTCTCGAACATAATTTTAGTTAATTGGCTGTGACGATACTAATGAGAATTTATCTACAGATTATTTTTCATATTATGTAGTATCTTCCGAGAAATACTTTAAGTATTTGAGATGTCATTGCTAGAGTTACTAAAACTAAATGCTATTTGAAGAACGATTTCCTTCAAAGAAGATTAATATAGATTCTTCCTGTAGCAAATAAATTATTCTTAAGATGAGGATATTATAGAAATAGCTTTATGTATAAAATGAATTTTGTTATTTCTAGAATTCCTAATTCAAAATTCCAAATCAGTTTTAGTTTTTAAACGAAGTATTTCGTCTTTTTTTATTTATGAATTATGAATTGGTCAGTTTATGGTAGTCTAAATATATTTTAAGACAAATACGATATTTAGAAATATATAAGGTACAAAAGAAGGAATTCTTTGGAGTGCCATACTACTCAACAACAATTTTAATCAAAACGGATATAATTAAAAGTTGATATACCTTTGGTATACTAAGAGTAAGATTTTGAAACAGCGTATATGATGGGGGTGGTTATTAAATAGCGAGACTGACGCAGCTACAGAAGTACGAATGCGCGAAACGCGAGCGACCGACATCTGTGTAGAGAGAAGATCACAATGAATATGCAGTGCCTCTCGCTTCTATGACAAATCCGTAAACACGTAGCATTCATTCACATTATAGTTATTATCTGTTTCGTAAGAAAAGAGATAAGTGTAACAATACAGCAAAGAACTGTTCTGAAATTTCATATAAAACTTGGATAAACAGCTACGTACAATTTATTGAAAGTAGTGTATGAGAATGAATAGAGAGATGAATGAATAGAGATTCAACTTGTTTTACTTCTTTTAATATTTGGAGAGATGAAGATATTTACACATTCAACTATATACATGTTATCTCTATTAGGAGTAAACAGTTCTTCCGAGACGGATAGATGGCAATCTAATTAGTCTTATCCCATATCAGCGATGGGCTCTGGAACGCGCTTGAGTGTTTGAAGTTTACTTCCAACGCGGGTAATGCGGAGAAGAGAAGAGAAAAGGGGGGGGGAGAGCGATAACGGGTGTCCTGAGGCTTATGTAATCAGCTGTTTTGTAAACCAATTCTTTCTTTGTATATTAACTTTTTTTAGTACATTCCTATTGGACTGTGATATTGAAATATGTGTCAATATTTTAAAATGTTTTAGCACTTTTTTTATGAATTCTTATGATATATAAGATATGTGAGATAAATATATGCTGTACGAAGATTATGAGTCCCAAATTTCTTTTCGTAACGATGTTCAAGTTGAAAAAGTAAAAGTTGGTGTTTATATATATATCATTTTGAGAAAATAGGGAGAAAAAATTTCTTGAAATATTCAAGTTATATGATATTAAGAATACTACGTTGAAGGAATACCACCCTGGAGTTCTTTTTATAGGATTACTAATTTTCAGAATGCATTATAAAAAATATGAATTGTGTTTATGAACTATTTAAGGCACAAGTATTATAATTTTTAATATATAAATTATTTAAATATAAATAAATTAAGAAGTTGTTTAAAATATTTATTAAAGTTTAAATAAATTTAAAAAAAAAACATTTGTTTCTTCTTGCTTAGCTGTGGGTAAGCAATTGGAACAATAGTTATTACTATGAAAAGTTGGAACGTCTAATTGCAGTGAGAAAATATATAATTCGGCATCCTCAACAAAAATCAACAGAAAGCCTGCAGAATTTTCGAATTTTTTTTTACTAAAAATAGCTGCATGTTTATGAAACAAGAGCTTTAATTTACTTTGAGTGCCAATATCAAGCAATGTTACACGCTTTGAATAAAGTTCATAGTCTTAATTTGTTCAGGAATACTTTAAATGAACACTAAGAAAGATTACACTTTAGGCAGCCAAATAACTGATTTAATAATATAATTCAATAGAATTTGCGAACTGATTATATATTCATTTTGTTTGATTTAGTTATATTTTAATAGATGATTTACTATATAACCATCACATAGAAAAGAAATTCCAAATAGTACTGAATTTGTTATGGAGATGCAAATAATGTAAGTAAATTAGAAACGTCTTAAGAATAAAATAAATAACTTATTTGTTTCTCAAGTAAAACATACTTCATACTCACAACATAACTATCATTACTAAGTCATAAAATTGATATGAAAGCTTTTCAAAAGTGTACAAATGATTCTATAGATAAGAGCATAAAAATGTAACTGGTTACCTTAAGTCTTTTGTAATAATTTAAAAGAAGAAAAAAATATTATGCTATTTATAAATACCATCAACATGTTAATATTTTTTACTATCTAAATTTTACTGATTGAAAGTAGAATTTTTATAAATCCGTATAGATCATATTGTATAGATTGCAGTTGCAAATATTTATATTGTATGAACATCTTGAAAATTTAGTTTATCTACATGAAGATGTTCGGTGACTTGTGTATTGAAATTATAAATTAGTCCATCTTTTCTTACATAAGAATTATAAAAAAAAACGATTTTTAATAAGCATTGAAAAGGTAAAACATTCTCTTAATCAATCACTGTTTAAACTCTTAAATTTAATTCTAGAATATATTACTAAGATATTTAAGAAGATATTTAATACTAAAGTATAACGAAATGGAATGACAGTTAAAAAAAATTAATTATCAGTGTATATTTAGAAGAATACATTGAAGAATATTTAAGTAAGTATAATTTATCATTAATACATATTTTACTTTTCTACTTCAAAATTTTATCGTAACAATATAAATAAATAATAAATCAGGAAGATAAATGACAAAAATAAAGTTTTATTTAAGCAACATATGACAAATGTCCCCTATAGCAATTCATAAGGGACAGTAAATTTTTGTGAGTAATTTTGTGGTGAATTTGAACTAATTAACTCATTTCAGATTCGAATCTCTTTCGGAACATGCTGTTACAATGCTTATAAATAGGTCCAACAGTGATGATATCAACCATGATGATGGTGTCCATGATGTTGAGCTTGGTGATGATATACTTGTTGATGTCCATGATGCTGTTGGTGATGATGATGCTGTTCATGGTGCTGAGGTACATGATGATGAGCTGCATGATGGGCATTGGAATGCAGTTTCACGTGAGCGGGATCTTGGTTGGCGGTTCCTGGCTCATTAGTCTTAACAGTGGCTCTGAATCCTTGGTGGTCAGCTACGTAGTGAACTTCCCTGTGAATACCTCGGTGGTCAGTGAAGCCGTAGCTTCCTTGAACATGTCCATGGCCATCTCCGTGTTCGTGTCTGTGCTGAGATCCGTGATGGTCTTTGATTTCATATCCAAACTTATAGGGTTGAGGATGATGGTGCTAAATGATAAAATAAAGCTTAAGCTTTTAATTCGAATAACAGTTTGCATTTGGTTTTTGTTCTATTTCGATTGAATTGAATTTGCGTAATTAACAGAAAAACGAGATGTAGTTTTATTTAGAAGTAAATGTATTTAAACGTATTAAATTAAAGTATTTCCTAGGTAATAAACAAAAACAGATGGTGGAAACACTTTTGAAAACATAAGCATAAATATGAAAGAAATTATACACGAACATTTGTATCATTTTAAACGCAATTGTTTTTACATGTGTTTATTACTAATTACGATAAATTCTCCTCATGACACTTAAATAAAACTCCACGTAACTATGAATGTAAAGTCTAAATATTCAACTTTAGTTTTGTATACAGAATCATGAGCTTCCTTGGTCTTTAATATAGTATTGGCTATATATTTTACAAAATTTGTTTTAAAATATGGTAATGTTTCTTTTTTAAAACTTATTTCTCCCTTTTTTTTTAAAATCTTTTATGTTGATCACACCTGAACTTTCTTGTTTTTCTGATACGTAAGGTGTTAATAAGCAAATATAATGATATGGTTACAAGTAGAGAGAATTTACACTAATTAAATTAATATTTTAGAATGCGTAAGATTCTAACACTACTAATATAAGTTTTGTGTTCCAAAAAAAAATAATGTTCAATAAGTTAAGTTTAAATTCAAAATTAATATGGAAAAAAGAGTTACTTGCTGTAATTTTGGTAGCTGGCACTTAATTATTAATTTAATGGAGTTCATTATTATTCAACTACTTTATATTAAACTTTTAGTGTACTAAGTTGCATAAAAAGTAATATTTGTTTCTTTAAAAGATCTTATCATTATATCAAACATTGATAGGTAATAGCTATTCTCAAATGTCCTGTTGATGGAATTTTTTTTATCTAGATAACATTACATAGTATTATCTAGATTATTTTTACTACACATAATCTTAATAATCAATTCTAGATATACTTAAATACACCTAAAGTTATCCCATTCAGTTATAATAAGTGATATAAGAGAAGTAATTTTTTTTTTCAAAAACTGTGTTTTTGTGTATTAATGAATAGTATCGTTTGAAATATTATAGATAATTTTAGTTTTATTAATAGCTTTTTTTTCCTGTCTATCCATCAATACGTGGTGGCTTTTTGTACAGCTACAAGAGTCTGATCACAGTTAAAAAAGCAACACCAAAAGTTAAAACGCCTTAGCAACTATCTCGACAGGGAAGCCTCTTTTGGTCTAGTTGACAAGAACGCAGCAAAAAACTATGAATCAACACTTCCTCGGACCCAGGTAGTCAAAGGTTCGAAAAGCCTCCTTGTATTCCAAATGGTATTTCAAAGTCAACTCTGTTTCCCTCCAGGGTTCGAAAGCAACTAACGCCGAAAATATAACAATTTATTATTGATAAATTTCGGAATTATGTAAATGATATTTGATTTAGTGTTTACAAATATAAGATTCAATCTGCAAAAGTTATAAGTGTAAATATATAGAAAATCAGCTTTTTTTCGACGAAATTAAATGCAATTTATCTAATAAAATGATAATGTTACGTACAAACAGAATACCATACATTTTAAGCCAGTTAAAAACACAAATGATCATAGTTGTATCCCATAATTATTTACATTTGATTGCAAAATTCGTATAAATAATGTATGAAGAATAGAAAAAATTAGTAGCCAAAATCGTAACTAAAATAATCCTGTCTGATTTAAAACAAATATGGTACACTCGAAAATAAAATATTCATACTTAAAGAAAAGAATGACTTTACTTTTTTTTAACAAAATGTACTCAGCATGAATACTAAGCACCAAAATCATAAGTTACGAAATGAATATTTATTTATTAAGCAAAATGCAGTTAAATTTCAGGAGCAAACGTAAAAGTATTGCATACATATGATATTAACACATGTTATTGTAATATAAGTAAATGTTTAATTAAGTAAGTAAATGTTCTTTTTCTTAATCAATAGTTTAATAATTCAATAAAATTTCCGTTGTGTTACAGAAAAATATATAACATCTAGATACAAAATTTGAACTATATAAGAAAAAAATTTATGAAGAATAAACATAACTTTAGTACTGAGATGTATAAATTAAACTAATCATTTACAAATTCATTTAGTAAAATTGACAATTAATGAAACAATTAATAATTAACAATTATTCCATAAAATTCATATATTTTTATAAAATTGTGTTCAAATAATATTTTATTTAGGAAATATTTTATTTGATGTAAATAGAACAACGAAAAATATAGTAAAAAGTAATTACATTATGCTAGTAGTACTACAAACAAAAGAATATTATTGCTACGTAAAAAACAAATTTAATGATACGTACTTCATGATGTTCATGATGACTTGCATGTACAACAGCACTAAACACAACTACGAGCAATATCTGGAAAAGAGAAATTATTTAACACATATTTTTCAAACATAAGTTTTAAAAAAAAATTGGGAATCGCAATTTTTATTAAAGTACAAATTTTAAAGATGCCTTTCTTAAGAAATGTCATGAAAAAGGGCTTCTGTCTTCCAATTAATGAAAAAACAACGGAATATAAAAAGAAAAATCAAAAGTGCTTTCATGTTAAAGTCAGCATAATACAATATTCAACATACAAATTTTAAAAAAAATTAAATTTCGTAATCAAATATATTTACGTTAAACATTCTAACTGTTAGACCATTAAAAATTTTAAGATTTCAAATCGTTGAGAAAGAAAGATATGCATAATATCTTTAAGAAACAAGGTGAATGCAGATTTTACCTTAGAAATCATTCTGTTTATTTCAAATAGCGAAAGACTTAAAATTAAACAATGTATCCAAATTCCTTTTCAAATATAATATTTAAATGCTTTTCCGAGTTATATATATACTCAAACTACGAGAAATTTAGCACATGGTACGGAGTATGCCGGTTTTAGTTTTTAAGGTCATTAGTTAATTGCATCAAATGTATTAGTTCAATATCAAGCCGGTTCACCTCAAAACAAGTGACATGTTTAATAAAGCATTTCAAGTATTTCCTTCGAAAGAAAAAAACCTTTGAAATTCGCTTCAAAATAGCCACAGATCAATTTACATACTTTTAAAAGACTAAATTTATTAAAATTCAGCACTTATGTAAGACTTGAAAAGTTTTAAATGAGTTTTTGCTGCTTCAATTACCAAGCAATTGTTCTCAAATCATGAAACACCTGATAAAATTATGTATATTTTACTTATTTCATATATGTCATTTTAATATATTTTATTCAACTTTTATCTTAATACAATATGTTTTATTTTTTTCTAGATGCTCTTAGTAATTTTATTTTATTTTAAAATTTTGCAGACTGTTAATGGAGCATTCTACCAATATTTCTTACTTAAATCAAATGCATATGAATGATAATATTTCATTAGTTTCAAATTTATTAAGATATACCTAGGAATAAGGGGAGAAATCAGTAATTGTAAGAAAATTTAAGTTGGATCTGAAAATCAAATTTTCAAAAAAATATTTCAGCTTAGAATACACTCTAGACTCATTTTTGTATGTATTGACAGACAACTTAAAGATTCTGTTAAGTTACAATGATATCGGGCATCCATTCGAGTTTTGATAAGAAGAGCATTAAAAATAAATAAAATATATAAAAAGAAAAGAATTTATCTCTTATCATCGGTTGGCCTGAGTTAAAGCACTTTAACATCAATGTACGTCATACTTTATTTTTAATTACTCTTTTGTACGAAGAATGATTGATTTGAAGAATATTGATGGTAAAATATTTCAATATTTCAATATAAACAAAAGCAACTTAAATCATTTAATTATACTATTAGAAATATTTTATCACTTAATTAATGTAACGTATGAAATAATAAAATAGTATATAAAAGTGTTTTTACAACAGAAATAATGTGCAATTTAAATATACATAACCAATTAAAATATGTTGGTAAAGATCCTACTATGATGTATTTTAAGACTTAACACTTTGAAAGTTTTTTACGAGTTCAATGACATGAATATTTTTAGCAATAGAAAATGTACAGACATAAATGTACTAAGTTTTCAAGCTCACTAGAAACAATTCAAGCTTTCTAAAACTAGAGAAAATTATTCAAATTTGAGGAATTCACACATTAATAGACGATTAAAATTTGAATGATTTGAGAAGAAGTATATTAGTTTGGTTTGGTTTTATTAACGTCGCCCTTAAAACAACATGAGGGCTATTGGTGACAGACCTCGTAATTTTGAATATCAGTCTAGTGACGAAGACAACACCTGATTTGGCACCCTCTCTAATAACTTCCGCAATACGTTAACGGAAGGACTTTGAGTCTGATTATATTTAACACGAATCAGACCCGGCTACACAGTGGTTCTGTAAGTGGCAAGAAGGCGTGAATCCACGCCTTGACGAAAACTACCAGCCGCAGTTGCAGCTGCTACATTAGTAACACACTAAAACATAATTTGTCAATGTGATTTATTAAAAATCGGTGAATATGGAATGTATATTGTTTTATTTTCATTTTTGCATTTAAAGAGAGTTAATAGCCCTAAAAATGAGATACGTGACTTTGAGTTATACATATTGCTTGAATATTGTCACTCAATTTTTATAGAAAACTTTAGGAAAAAAATAAAAGAAATGTTACATGAAATCTCAAAAATATAATGTTTAAAATAACTGTTAGTAACCTTGAAGTTTTCGAAAAGATTTACTAAATGAGAAGATTTATCTATCACTTACTGTAATTCATAAAAATTCTCAATAATGTGTGCTTGTGTGTTGTATTGAAGGCAATTCCATATTTATTTTATATGTAATGTGCTTGGAGTTCTTAAGAAAAAGTAATCCTCTATGAAAGTATGCATGTCCTACTCTATGGTATTTATGCTTATTTATAAATTTAATTCATCAGAATCTGTAATTTTAATTAAAAACCATTACGATTCTGATGTTTTGGTAAATATCAACTTATGCTTAAGGATTATTATTATTCACTTTTAATGGTAAAAATTTAAAAAAAAATAACGGTTTTTAAATTATGCATTAAATATAACAAATTTTTTTCACTTCTTACAGACATAATAAATTCCTTATTCTTTCAACTTTGCGAGCTCTAGACAAATATTTCAAAACACTTATTTTTAACAGGAATATTAAAATATAAAAGGTTTAAAATATGTTGTTTTTTAAAATTATAAAATAAAATAATTGTTCTTCTTTTGTTTTATTTTTTTTTATTTGATTTTATTTTTTTAATATTTTAAAAGCATTTTAATAATTGTGCTTAGAAAAAATTCTAATTTCTTAAAGATGTTTTTTTTTTCCTTCTTAATTCTAATTCTGGTTCTTAAACAGCCATACTATCGTTCTAATTAATGATTTAAATTTTTGGAGGCAAGTTAAATCACGATCTAAAGTGATGTAATTAATATTACCTAAAATTGAGTGAATTTTTTCTATTTTTATTTCTTAAATATAATTATAAATTGTATGTATAAGAACATGTTATTTCTTCAGTTACAATTCTCATTAAATTTATTTTAAAATATGAGGAATATGTATTCTTGTGTTTCCTCATTTTTTGTTGCCACGGATTGTTCCGCCATTTTTCTATATTAGGAATTATTTTTTTTATAGAGCTATTATTTATTGGAAAGGTTTGATCATTAAAACGTGGTTAGGCAGAGTACCTCTATCCTAAATTAGAGGCAGTATTATATAGTTTTTTTTTTTTCATTTTGCTCATTTTTAAAGAATCTTTCTTTTACAAATTTTCTTTCTCCTTTCATTTTTCTAGTATTTTTGTTTCCTTTATTTTTAAATAAGCTTATTTTGTAAGACTAAATATCAAAATTTTTTAAAATTTTGTTGTGTACCTTCAAAAATAATTTTTCTAATTACATAATTTTAAATATACTATAATTCGCTCTGTATTGTATAATGTATTATTAATGATTTTTAGAATTTATGTTTTCAATTATATATGCATACACACATATACATACGCATATATATATATATATATATATGTGTGTGTGTGTGTGTGTGTGTGTGTGTGTCGAGGAAAAAATCGGGGCATAAGATGTCCCAAAAACACTATTTCCGAATAAAGTCTGTTCATTCCTTTTGATGAGAGAGATAATTTCTAATTTAAATCTAGAGACACTTTTAGATCATGTGGTATTGGATGAAGAGAATTTGAAAGAACTTTTGCTTTGGAGACGAAAAGTACAACATTATCCACACAGGTCTCCAATCACTCAAATGGGAAAAGCTCATTTTTCAGGTATGACGAACACACGATTTCATAAATTAAAGAATAAATTTTAGTGGTATCAAGAAATAAGAATGAACTCTTTACTCTGAGTTAATGAACGGAAAAAATTAGAAAACTGCATTATTTAATACTTTTTATTATTAGTGTAATCTCACAGAAATGACTTATTTGAAATTGCGTCTTCATTCAAACGATGATTATATAGTTTTTTAAACCCTTATTGGAATACTCTGATGTTTAAAATTAGATTATATCAATAAAGGGATGTTTTCGAAAATGTATGTTTCATTAATGGAAATAAGATCAACAATGATTTTCTTAGCTTACATTAAATATAATATTTTCTCTCAAAGTTATTTTCCCTAACCATACTTTAATTTATAATTTTTATCATTTACTATACACTAATACACTACAGTATTTACCTGTACTTATAACGATATAACATACTTTCTTTTCATTTACTTTAATTGTCAGTTTTAATGAGATTATAAGGCATTATAAAAGTACATTTTGTATAAAAAATTACCATGTACTTTTCCTTGATGTATTTTGTGGTTTAAAAATCAATTTTGTTTAAAATAAATGTTATACATCTGTTTAATAAAACTGTTCATTTAGTTTTCTAATAAATTGAAGAAATGACACTTAAAATACACACACTTCATCCAATTCTGTAATATTATTCCAATATTTAGCCCTAATGTGGATAGTATTTCTGATAAAACAATTACTTTGAGAATAAATAGTTCATTGTTCCTCACCAATTCATAAAAAATAGAAAAAAGTGAAGCAAGAATGTTTTATTCGTGTAGTAAATTGTACATCTTAATTAACACAAAACGCACAAAAACATGTACAGAAGTATATTGTTTGGCAAATATACAAGTTGCTTAAACTTATATGCAGCACTTGAGAATAAATACATCACAGTAGCAATTACGAAATTATCCTTGGTGATGACCATGATGATGTCCTTGATGATGGTAAACTTGTTGATGTCCATGGTGTTGTTGGTGATGATGATGCTGTTCATGTTGCTGAGGTACATGATGATGAGCTGCATGATGGGCATTGGAATGCAGTTTCACTTGAGCGGGATCTTGATTTGCGGTTCCTGGCTCATTAGTCTTAACAGTGGCTCTGAATCCTTGGTGGTCAGCTACGTAGTGAACTTCCCTGTGAACACCCCTGTGGTCAGTGAAACCGTAGCTTCCTTGAACATGCTCATGACCATCTCCATGTTCATGTCTGTGTTGAGATCCATGGTGGTCTTTGATTTCGTATCCGAATTTGTAAGGTTAAGGATGATGGTGATTGTGCTGTGAAAAGGTGGGACAAATTTTGTAACTATGAAATGACTTAAGATTTTAGTAAAGTACCTTTACACATATGTACTTAATTTTAAACAGAATATAGATTATTTTCCGATTTATATTTTTGTACTCAGTTTGGCACCTACATAATATTTCCTCAATATATTATTGGTTGAAATTTTTATTTGTTAAGTAAAGTCTTAAATAATGTTGACCAGCGTTTCAAAATTTATATATTAAGACTTTTTCATACTTAAATTCAGGAATGGTATCAGTTTTATGATTCATTTGATCAGCTTTATTATTTTTTATTTATTTGTATACGAGTACTATGTAGATTTTTTAAACAAAATTATAACAATATTATTGTTGTCTAATATATCAGCAACGTAATTTAAACATACAGCAATGTGTTAGCAAATATTTTAAATATTTGGAAACAAAAGAATTGAATTGATTGACTTTTTATGTTAGTAGTATCAAGAGGTTTTTTTGAGGCGGATATCATCTTTTTAAACATTGGGCAATAGACGAGGGTGTCACCTGACTGCACTCTTCTCCAAACTTCCTCCCCATACTAACGGGAAGATATGAAGCTCCGACAGATTTTACAAGCGTCAGGTCCACTATAAGTCAGACATCTGACCTCGAACGTATGACTCGACTGAAATTACACTGCCTACCATCTAGTGATTATAACTACTCACCTACCACGGCCGAAAGGATATTGACATGTTCTTAGAAGTTTATTATAGATCAGTTTTTAAGCGGTTCTTTTAAATAACTGATTTTCTAATGATTTTCTTTTATTTTCTGATTTCAAAAAGTATGTATATACATTTTGAAATCATAAAAACTCATTTGAATGAATGAAACATCTTCAAACAATTGAAAATAAATGCGTTCTTAAACATTTGCTTAAATTATTTACATTTACTTAAACTGTTTTGAGTTCAAATTATGAAAATGTAAAAATTTAATTCAACAGTGTTTACCTCGTGATTTCCGTGACGACTTGCATGCACAATAGCACAAAGAACGAAACACAGGAAAGCCTAAAAAGAAAATTTAATTTTATATTGGGTAATCTATTTTTCTTATTCTAAGTAAATAGTTTAGAAATATAGAGATGCTAAAATTGTTACAATTGATTTATTTCAGAAATAACTTTTAGTTTCGTTCCTTAATAAATAATAATAATAAAACATTTTTTTTTTGGAGATATCAAGTACTCATACGTTTTGAACATTGTTTATGAAACTTTTTTTATTAATTTAGAGAAAAACATCATTTTAATGAAATTTTATTTTATTAATAAAATAAAGTTAATGCCTTAAAACGAGTTCGATATACTCATAAAAACATGTTTTTATTGCATAAACATTTCATTACCTATTTCCAAAAAAGTAAACTGAAATTAGGAGTAATTTAGCATAAATAGGACAAATATTCTGAAGTTAGTTAGAAATTTTAATATAATATAAAAAATAAATTACTTACTTTTGCGAACATTTTAGATTTAAGAGTATGGTAATTATCCCAAATGAACTGTGTATTTTTGTTGCTCTCCAGTGTATGATATTTTCCAATTTTTACTCATGTTATATATACTCAAGATTAATTTAACACATGGATCAATAAGTTCCGAGACTAACCTGTAACCAGGTAGTAAACCAGTAACCAGGTCTTTCTAGAGTACTAATCTTTGCTTGAAACGTGTCAAAATTTTAATTTCATCGGACCAGAAACAGCTGAGTTATCGAGGTTGGAGTAAAGTCGTTTTGTAGTTTGTTTAAAAAATGGAAAAAACCGAGTTTCGTGTTCTGATAAAACATTGTTTTTAATGGGTAAAAACACCGTGCAAGCGAAACAATGGATTGAAAAATGTTACCCGGACTCTTGTCCATCAAAAGCAACGATTTGTCGGCGGTTTGCCGTTTAAACGTGGGTTGGTTGTTTAAACGTGGTCGTACCGACACAAATGACGCGGAACGCTCGGGTAGACCTGTGGAAGCCGTTACACCGGAAAATGTGAGTGAAGTGACAAAAATTATAATGAAAGATCGTAAAGTGAAGCTCCGTGAGATTGCTGAGATGACACAGATATCATATGGAAGTGTATTTACTATCCTTCATGAAAAATTGAGCATGAAAAAGGTTTTTTCCTAGTGGGTTTTTCCTAGTGTTCCATCGATTGCTTTCGATAGAACAAAAACAGCAACGAGTCGAAGATTCAGAAAGCTGTTTATCGCTATTCACTCACAACAAAAAAGATTTCTTGCGTAGTTACGTGACCATGGCCGAAACATGGATACATCACTACACTCCAGAGTCGAAGCGGCAGTCATCTGAGTGGCGCACAGCTGGCGAAAGCCGTCCGAAGCGTCCGAAAACGCAGCAGTCAGCTGGCAAAGTCATGGCTTCAGTTTTTTGGGATACGCATGGCGTGATTTTCATTGACTACCTCGAAAAAGGTAAATCGATCAACAGTGATTATTATATTGACTTGCTGGTGCGTTTGAAGGAAATCGCAAAAAAAACGACCGCACATGCAGAGAAAAAAAATCCTTTTTCACCAAGACAATGCACCCTGCCACAAGTCGATGAAAACAATGGCAAAATTGAACGAATTGGGCTTTGATCTGCTTCCCCACCCCCCATTCTCGCCAGATTTAGCCCTCAGTGACTACTGGCTCTTTGCTGATCTTAAAAAAATGCTCAAGGGAAAAAGATTTGGCTCAAATGAGGAGGTCATCGCTGAAACTGAAGCTTATTTTGAAGCGAAAGATAATTTTTTTTATAAACATGGTATTGAAAAATTGGAAAAGCGTTGGAACGATTGTGTCACCCTAAAAGGTGATTATGTTGATGAATAAAAAAAAAATTTGCAAAAAAAATGTTGTTTTCAATGTTAGTCTCGGGACTTATTGATCCTTGTGTTAGAGTCACATGGTACGAAGGGAGACAATAAAGGTTTTAAGGTCACAGTAAATAAGCATTCCGTTTGTTCTGGGTTAATACCAAGTCGATTCTTTAGAGTAGCAGTGATAAATTTGGTCAAGCATTCGACATAATTACTTTCGTTTATCGAATAGATTAAGTTGATGAAAGGCAGTTATTTAAAGTAGAAAGAAAATCTATTTACTGGTTATAAAAATATTTATCTCTTTTATTCAAAGATAAAAAAAAAAATAGAGAAACTCCGTAATTTGGAAAAATGGGTGAAATAATCAACTATTTTAAAAACAAAAACATACACACTTTTACTTCGTGGCATTACACGTTAAATGTAACCAATGAAAATTAAATAGTAACAATATACTTCTTAATATTATTAAAAGACTACTGTGTACTATAAGATGACATTAGTATTAACAATCGTTAGAATAAAATATTATATTTATAGTTTAAAATGTACATGTATGTGTACAGATGCTATATTCTAAATTTATATACATGAAATAATAAAGTTATACCAATTATTTATTTATAAAATGAATTCTGATGTTTTTCATTAAATTTTGTTGAAATCATTTATTATGCATCTTAGAATTAAGGTAACTCTGAGACACTATAATATCTTAAATTTTGTATATTTATAGTTTGTTTTCTGGCAGCAAAATGGAGGGTAATTCGTTGATTCTGCAGATGTAATATTTATGATAGTTTTCTAAACTGAAATTGATAGTTTTGTTAGATAGAAATTGAATTTTTAAACAGTAAGCAAATGTACCATGTCACATATTTGTATTTGCCTTTTTCGAAAAAAATGGAGGTTTTTCAGATCCTTGTACGCGTTCCTCAAAATCTTCTTTACCAATACTGATGATATTTTACATATGACAAAATTTATTTCCAATACAGTCCTCATAATTTTTCTAATTAATTCATACAAATTTTAAATAGTGTACCTTAAATGGGCAATTATTATGGGAATTTGTATTATAAAATTTTAAATTTTATTCTTTTTAGTTTTTAAAATTATACTTATGTTTGGAATATAAAATGTTACATAGAAAAAGTATTGTACATTTTTAAAGTAACAAATACAGTAGATTTTTTGTAAAAAATATATAAAGGTAAAAAAGTATAGTATTTGTTATTTAATTGTTACTGGTTATTAATTAATAATACATATAATATTCATATAATTAATTTTATTTGCATAAACAGATGCGCAAATTTTAGGTACCTTAATCTTAAAATAGGGTTTCCATTTCTCCTAATTCTAGGAAAGTGATGATTATTTAAACTTGGCAGAGAAAATAAACTCATTTTCCTTTATCAAAGACGTCTCCGTTACCTTAATCATACCGTTAGTATTGCTAAAATGGGACTACTTTACAGTAATTCTCCCTGTTATTGAGATGTGAATCAGATGGATTGGTCAATGTGAATTACAGATTATTTGAAGGATTCTCCTAGGAGGAGATTTAATTATTTTATTTACACACATTAAGTTTTGAACACACATTAAGTTTTGTACATATCTTCTAATTATGAATCTCTAGAATCTAAACCTAAATTTAAAGTAATTGCACAGAAAAAGATTTTTTAAAAGTTTTAACTTTGAATAATTTCAAACATTTACAATTTTTAAATTTCAATTATTTTTTTAAAAAAAGTAAGTAAGCATTTTGAAAAAAAATAGATTCAGCACCTGAAAGCAAATGTTAAGTTTAATTTGAGACTATTTTGGTGGTATTCGTATAATACTTGAACTGTACGTTTAACTTGAAGTGAAACTCACAATTATCAAAAAAAAAAATTAAGTCTTCAAAATACAGCCAAAAAGTTTTTTCAAAAATACTTTTTTATATTTAATTATCAAGTTACATACATAAAACCATTTCAAACTCTCAAAAAATTGCATCCTTTTCAGTTGATTTTTATGCATAATACAGAAATTTAAGTAATAAAAGCATTTAATGCACATTTTTCGAATGTTGAGGGTCCTAACACCGCCTAAAAATTATATAACATTTAACATTTTATTTATGTATTTATGTGTACAAAACTGTATAGTTCTAATTACATTATTAAGATCGTTATTAAAAAAATTTTTAACAGTATGCAGCATCATTTCATTGAACTTCAAAACTTAAATCTTCTTTTTTCCAGTTTTGTATTTTTCACGACGGTCATGTTTTTAAAATGTTCAGACTTATTTTATAATCAATATAAGGCTTAAATATTTTCTATTGATTATATGATCTATAAATCTATGTATGAAGGAAGGATTAAGATGCATAGTTATTTTTTTTAAGAAAAATCTATAAAATTAACCATAGTTTTTTTTTTTTTTTTTTTTTATGTTTTTTCGTAATGGGTAAAAAAATCTAACGTTATAAATAACATAAGTTCAATCCAACACGCTCACAACATTTTAAGAAACACTTCTACGAAATTGTGAAAAAAAAAATCTTATGAATACTGTTGTAACAGTTAAAAGAAATTTAAAGCATTGAAATATTTTGAGAAAAATAATAAAATTTTAGATAGCTGTTTGTTTGAAAATGGAGTTTTTTTTTCTTCTGAAATGCATATTTCCTGTTTGCTCAAATGTGATGAAAAAATGTTTTCTTATAGATATCTAACTTAAAATGTTTTTCATTTGATACTGCAAAGGAATTTTAAGATTCATGCTTAATACTATGAGATTAAACTGGAAGCTATGAAGAAGTAGTTAAGTATATTAAAATTATTTGAAATCCATCTGAAGTTATTTGAAGTCCTCTTTCTACTGCTATGTAAGAAGAATAGCCGAGGAATTGCCGATCATTCTCAGTTTATTTCTTTTAAACTGTTCAAACTGTCAGCTGATATTCAATATTAATTTAAATTTATTTTATATGTTTGTTATTGTTAAAGAACTTTTGTGTCATTTTTTAAATGAGCCGCTGGAATTCTTTAAATCTTCATATCAGACACCTTCTGTATTTGTGACCCGGTTGTGATTCCGATCAGGAGTCGAAAATCGCCAGCTGATCCAAAATCGGTTCAAGTCTAAAGTTGATACTTTATAGGAAGTAAAATTTACTCTTAATAAATTGTTGTTTTTGAAATATGTAGCTGCTGTTTCTTAAGCCTTGTAATCAAGGAATCAAGTTAGATGCATTTTATATTGTATTATCTTAAATGTCTATCTTGTCACTTGAGTATCATTAAAAATTGCTAAGTCCGTTAGCAGTATCCCATGTGTAGCATCTACAGCCTTGTTAATTCAAATAGCCATGTCAGGAATTACTACTAAGAGATAAATGCTACAGAATAGACATAATCTCTTCGTTAAAATTGTCTTTTAAGAAGAGATTATGTCTATTCCGGATTTTGAAATCAACTAACCATTTATAACAGTTATGCATAAATATACTTCTAGCTAAGTTATAAACAATATACAGTTAATTTTAATCGAGAAAGTATATCCTTTCAAGAGGTTGTAAAGATTGATAAATATGGTGAAATTAAGTGTTCGAATACATAGAAATATTTTTACATTTTTTTACATTTTACTAATAACATTTTACTATTACTTAAATATTTTTACATTTTACTATAACAAAATTATGAAATCACATTAAATATACTAAATTACTTTTATCATTATCCCAAATATTTAACATTTAGTTTCATTAGCAATGAAATTATTTTTATTACGAGTTTTTCAATGTTTTCTATTTAATGAGTTTATTTCTCTCCTTCATATTTTTTGTTTCTTTTTTCCCTTTACTGTTTAAAGGGTCATAAAATGAAATTTTATAGTGATACTGAGAAAAAAAATAGAAATAATTTGAAAATTAAAATTCGCTAAGCACGAGCATTTTTTGTTTAATCGCATTTTTTCAATATTTGATTTTAGCTGACTTTTCCCAAAAATATTCTATTGGATTTAAAACTAGAGCTTGAACTGGCAGTTTTATAACTAATAGTTATAAATTTTAATCTCTGTTTTTATATTTGAATGGTAAATTCTGAAAAGGCTTACAAATCTGCAAATAATTCTATGTTGCTTTTGTCATAAAAGTTAAATAATTTTACTTAATTTTTAATAGTTTTGAAAGATAGTACAAATAATTCGTGAAAAAATACTAATAATTAACTGATTGATAAATTTTTTAACAGAAGAAAACAATATTAAAGCACATAACATAAAATACGCATTTATTTTGGCATAAATTCATCTAAAAATCTAGTATAGAGCTTTGTTATTGTCCTGAAGTTATAAGAAATTGATTTGATTATTTATCATTTTATGTCGTGTTTTCATCAGAATGACTTTTTGGAGTATTCGAGATGTCTGTTTCTATGGTTACCAAAGCTTAATGCTATTTTTAGAATGTTTTCAATCCGTGCAGATCAATATCAGTTCTTCCTTAATAGGCTTTCAATATCAAAATAACTTACTCCCTCTTAATCGAATTGATTGATCAATTTTTAAATTTGTATTGAATTATGGAAATAGAAGTAAGAAGTCCTTGGTTTTGTACACAATAACTTCTAATTTTATAAAATAGAATTTTAATACTGTTTGTCGAATTATTTTCATTCTTCCTTTTTAGAGCAATGGGGAAGAAACTCAATTTAAGATCTGTATCGAGAAATTAATTTCTACGGAGCTATTGAGAAATTTTGAAAATAAAATACCTAATCATAATATTTGAGCGACTATTGATTAAAAAAAAACCCATGGAAAATGTAGGTTTTATGGTAGCCACCGTAGTACTTAAAATACAGAAATCATTAAATTGTGTTGTTAACTTCTCATATTAATATACGATATTCTAATAAATAATATTCAGTTAATGCAATTGCTTACACACTCAAATATACAAGTATACACAATGCATATAGTAAGGTTCAAAAGTCTTTTGAAGAAAATAAATTTATTTATATTAGGATATATAACTTAGTTAAATTACAATATTTTTGCTCATTATATTGATGTCTGGAAAAATCGTTAAATGACAACACTGCAACAAATTTTTGTATTTTTATTGTATTAGTAATTAAGAAATAAAATGCAAACACATAATGATCCAAAAACGTTTGAAATTTTTTATAACATATATGTTATTTAACTTTTCCCAAAATTATTCTATTGGATTTAAAACTGGAGCTTCAACTGGCAATTTTATAAATCAAAGTGTCTTCCAACTGTTGAATATCACTTAATGAGTGTTTTCTGTCATTATCATACAAACATTCAATTTTTAGGTGTATTTTTTAGCACATGGTGAAAGATACCAATGACCTTCCTTAAAAATATCATTAACAGATGGCTGCAATTAATCAGTAATAGATGGAGCTAGACGAATATAATTATAATGATTAACATGTTGTAGTCTCGGTTTTGCTTTTAAATTTTAATTTTAAAATTTCATGTTCTTTGAACGCCTCACATGAGTTACTATTAAATTAATAATAATTGTTATTAACCAAGTGAAGCCAAATGAAGTATGTTGGCAATCTTTCCTCATTATGTAGTTCTATAGCAAAGAAAAGTTTGTTTCTGAGAATATCTTACACTAGATATGCAGATATATCTACATCTGTTGAATAATTTATAATTTTTAGGAATTCTAATCTGACTAGGGGAGGAACTGGAGCGTTATTATCGAAATCGTATAAATTTAAGGTGTAACTATTGTCTTGAATGTAGTTACCAGTTAATTATAGTGAAGTTTTAATAGGCTAGAATCAGGGAAATACAATTTCCGATTACGAAACCTGTATCATTCATAACATTTAGAACTATTTGTTTTCTTATACATGTACTAAATTATAGGTGTCATGGTCGAACACTTTTAGAGGCAAAACATCTCCATAACATAATAATTTCCGCATGGTATTTTAAGATGGGGACAAAATGTCGTGGATTGTTTCTTTTATTTTTCATATGACGTACATACCTAATGCCAGTGAATAAAATATAATAAATTATATTTTATTCACTCCAAAAATAAAATACCTATCTCCTTTCCTTTTAAGTAAGTTTTGGAAAAACTTTCTTGGATCTTTTTGTTCTTTTTTATTGTTCTAGTTGTTGGAAGGACTACTAAGAATTCCACCATCTCTGAAAAGCCGATTTAAAAGAAAAATATATTTAATTTACTAACGTAATTTATTTTAGAAGTTATAAGGTTTGTTTATGACGAAGATAAATAAACAAAATATCTTTAATCATTCTATTTAAGTCATTCTAGATTCAATACATCTTGGATTATTAGAAGAATTGTTCCTTAAAATTACAATAAGAAAAAATTGTTGTTTGACGTAATATTTCGAATAGTCGAAAAGTATATCTTTGAGTTACTCCTTTTATTCAAGTAATTAATAACATGATCTCAAATATCAATGTAATATATTTTACATTCATTGATCTTCATTTAAACACTAATAAGTAGAGTAACTCAGAAATTAATAATAAAAAGGGGAAAAAATTATTTCTTGTGAATTGATTAATTTTGTCAAATCATTTCTGAATTGTTCAAACTTTAAATATTTGAAATGTAAAGTGAAGAAGAAAAATACGTGGATTTTTAATAACCCTCTAAAAAAGTAAATTTGCTAACAATAAAAGCAAGCTACACTACTATATAAGAACAATTATAAGCTTGAGCTTAATTCTATATAAGCATTGTCAAAAGACTTTTGCATTGTGTATGGTGTTAATTTGATAAGAAAAGTGAATTAAATGATGAGAAATATGGCTTACAAAAACACTTCTCTAAAGATTTTGTTGTAAAAATTCAGAATTTTTGCAGCATGTGAGAGCTTATTTTATATAAATAAATAACATACGATGTATGTTTAATTTGCACAAATTTGGAAAATAGAAATATATCTTATTTTGTTCGAAGACCTCACACATATGGCGGATAATAAAATACGCTACATTTATCAAAAGTGTTTATATTCTCTATCAGATAATTATTTTGGAAGTTTCCGGAAGTATGGAAGTGTAAATAGTTATCAAATCCCTTTTTGTCATAATACTAAACAAATAAAAAAAAACATTTTAAGGGATTATTAAATCACATTATTTTTGCTAAAGTTTGTCTCTTTTTTAAAAATTTCATGGATTAAAAAAATTAACAAATATACATTGGTCACAGATAAAATGCAATTCTAAACTTTTAGATATGACAACCTATTAGAAAATTGGCCCTCTGCTTAAAGTATTCTAAAACTAGTGCTCTTAAAGTATTATCAAGTAAATTGAACCGAAATAGAAGAAAAAATATTCTAATCATATTGAAAATGCAAAGAATACTGCCAATTTCTTATAATTTACTCGACATTTTGAATTAGAATATAATACAGAAATACATTCAATACTGAAGCTTAATTAAAAAAGAATATGCGAAAATTTAAAATCAAGAGATTCCTTAGCAACACTTTTGATAAGTTAAGAAGGATATATTGTTTGTTACTCCTTGGGTTATTCGTGATTTACTATTCGCTAATCTATGGGACTTTATAATAATTTGAATTACCATACAATTACAATTTTTTCCTAACTAAAACGAAACTTGATTAGGTAATGTAGATGATAATAGAAGTGAAGTGATTCAAAATAAAGGTGTATAAAGAAATATAATTAAAGAAAACGAAATGGAAAAAAAAGATGATAATGACGTATTGATAGAGATCTATAATTTAGATTAAAGCACATTTATTAGTTTTGTGAATTGAAGAGAATATCAGATAAGAATTAAAAAATGAGCTGTTTGTGTGAAATGATTGAATCAGAACAAGCAAATTTGTATGCTAAGAATCGTCATCTGGTCCTGATTTAGAAATGACGAATAAGTATGGAGTGAGAGAGGCCTTTTCTGTATCCTTCATTGATAAATAAGGCATTTTATCTTGTTTTCGCGTGTCTTCAATTGGAATTTAGTGTCTATTATCTTGTATATCATACAGAAATATGGTGATATAGTTGTATAATGAGGAGTTAACTTTAAAAGTGTCATTCATTAAAAAATGTAAGCATTCAGTTCTTCGCTTTTCAGTTATGATTACTTTGTTCACATAGTTAAACGCACAAATAAACATGTCAAGAACAAAATTTTATTGTAAAGAAAACGGACATTTAAAAAAAAAAGTCCTGCTTATGATAATTTACTCTTTTAATAATCCTTATAACCTTGTGAGTAAATTCTTCGGGGAATTCAAACTATTAACACATTTTAGATTTGAATCCATTTCGGAACATGTATTTTCAATGCTTATAAATAGGTCGAACAGTGATGATATCAACCATGATGATGGTGTCCATGATGTTGAGCTTGGTGATGATATACTTGTTGATGTCCATGATGCTGTTGGTGATGATGATGCTGTTCATGGTGCTGAGGTACATGATGATGAGCTGCATGATGGGCACTGGAATGCAGTTTAACGTGAGCGGGATCTTGGTTTGCGGTTCCTGGCTCATTAGTCTTAACAGTGGCTCTGAATCCTTGGTGGTCAGCTACGTAGTGAACCTCCCTGTGAATACCTCGGTGGTCAGTGAAACCGTAGCTTCCTTGAACATGTCCATGACCATCTCCGTGTTCGTGTCTATGCTGAGACCCGTGATGATCTTTGATTTCATAACCAAACTTATAGGGTTGAGGATGATGGTGCTGAAAGGTAAGACAATGCTTGCATTTTTCCTTTTAATAAACTTTTTATATTTAATTTTGTTACATTTGGTTTTCTAATATTTTATATTAAAAAGAAATTTTATTTTGTGTATCAGATTTTTTTATGTATATATATATATATATATATATAAATAATATTTAAAACAATTAGATTTATTTTTTAAGAAAAAGTGTTATTTACTTATTAAACTTAATTTTCTTGATTGATTATATTTGTTTACACAATCAGAAATGCCTTAGATGAAATTTGTAAAAAGACAAGTCTCATTTTAAGATATTTTATCATAGAATATTAAAATAATACTTAAAGATGTGTGAATATTCCTGCGATCGGAAGAAGCATTTTAACAAAAATTTGATGTAATTTTCCTAAGGTTAAGTTTAAATCTAGAATTAATTACAAAACCATATAATATTAGCAGTTTCTTTTTGTATTAGATGCTTTAAAATAAATTTAATGCTATACATTTTTGAGTTAATTTACATTAAAACGAATTAAAAATAAGAATTTTTGGGAGCTTAAATTATATCATTAGTTAAGTAGATAATAAAATATAATACTTATTTTTAAAAATGACTCAGATCGAAACTTTTTGTCAAGATAACATTAGTTATTTAACTTTATATTGTTGTAATCAAATTCATATTAAAAAACCTCAATCATTTATTGTTTATAAATGTTTCTTTTAAACGTTTGCCTTTATGAATTAGTATTTTTATTTTATTGGAAATTACAGATTTTGTGCATTTATTACTAATGTAATCTATCTTTTTCTCAATTGCTCTCAATTGCTTACGTAATATCGATAAATTCAGCAGTTTTTTTAAACAAAATTTTTGGTTGACAACTTTTTTATAACTCGTTTTTTCAAACTTATAAATGAAATTTAGCTATAGTTAGAAGAAATAGACTACCTTTCTATTCACGAATGAAGTTATAAATTTTAAGATATGCAAATAATTATAAGTTCAGCACATATTGTTTTACATTTAATTCTTCATAACTATGCTATATGTTTTACAAATAAGGTATGAAGTTATCAGAAATTAATATCTTTAACTATACAAGAATAACTTTGCTTGATTCGAAATAGGTTTGAAACTTACTAAACAATTACAACAGAATGAAATAGCATATTTTATTTCGGAATTTTAAAGAAAGACATATAGCACTAATATTAAATAAATAAACTGTTATTAAATATATATCACTGCTTATGGAGATTAATGCAAATAAATATCATTTACAGCTGTGAAAGATTTTGAAAATGTGATATTAACATATTAATCTTAAATGTGAAATATTATGTCAATAATGACAGCAGGATATGTTTGTGTTATGTTTATAAAAAAAGGATGAAATATAAAACAAGTGAATGTAATTTTTTACGTCAATACTATAGTAAATCAATAAAATTTTTGTTTCCTTACTTCAAAATACATAATATTTTATTATACAGGAAGAAAAATTTTAGAATTTCACAAAATGGTTTTGTACCATGAAGAATAACACAAATATTATTACTGGAATACGTTTATTAAGTTAAATTCTTGTATTTGACACGATTAATAATTCTATTATATAAACTAATACTTCTGACTTTTGAACAATATTTCTTCCTTAATATAATGCATCATTTAATTTAAGTAAAACGACAGAAATTAGTAGAAAAATAATAATATTGTGCTAACAGTACAACAAAACAAGGAAAGCTATTAGTACTACAGTAACAAAAAAAACAAATTTACTGATACGTACTTCATGATGTTCATGATGGCTTGCATATACAACAGCGCTAAAAGCAACAACGAGTAATACCTGAAAAATAGAAAATACGTATAACGTATCCCTGAAGCATAGGTTGAGAAAAAGTTTGTGATTGCCAATTTTTATAAAAGTATTTATTTTAAATTTGCCTTGATTTCAATTATTATCATGAACAAAGGGCTTTAATATTAGTTTTTATACTAGTTTTGAATAATGTAAATTATAAATAGAAAGTACCGAAAATGCTTTTCTGTTAGTGAATTCTTTACTAAACCACATTGAAAATTTAACTTTAACTCAAATTTCAAAAATTCAAATTTGCTTTTCAAATCGCCTAATCAAAGCGATCATAAGAAAATAGGATATTTATACTATATTTAAAAAAACAAGGTGAAATCAGATTTTACCTTAGAAATCATTTCCTTTAAATAGTGAAATACTTAAAACTAGGCAATATATCCAAAACCTTTTTATGGTGTATGATATTTGAAAGCTTTTCCGAGTTATATATACTCAAAATGCGAGAAGAGAGGTCATGGTACGGAGTATGCCGGTTTCATTTTTTAAGGTCAGCAGTAAATGCTAACGAACATATTAGATAAATATCACGCCGGTTCACTGCAAAACGAGTGACATGTTTAATAAAGCATTTAAAGTATTTCCTTTGAGGGGAAAAGCCATTGCGAGTTGCTTCAAAATAGCGAAGGAGTAATTTACATGCTTATAATATACTCGCTTTTAATTTAAATTAATTTTATATAATTTCTCTTTCGTTATTTAAATTCTATGGTAATTGGTATGGATTATTGAAAGCTACCTAAGGGCAATTTAAAAAACATTAAAAGCAAAAGTACAAAGTATGAAATTAAATGTTAGAGAAATGTTGCTAAATATACTAATATTTTCTTTTCTCAAAAGCAGCAAATGTTTTACTTCTTTTACACTAAAAGACTGATATAATTTAAAAATTTCTGAGCTCATAAAACTTTTTATTTTGTCTAAAATAATTTCAAATTTGTGGTCTGCGAGTATGTTTTTTTTTTTTTTTTTTTTTTTTTTGCTCCTCGCTTAAGAATTTGTTTACATAATAGACCCTTCATCGACACAAACAAACATATATATTCAGCATTTCATATGTGAGCTTAGAAATTTAACAATACCTTAATGATTTTACATACAATGGTTCCTAAACTTAAATAAGTTTCAGTATAGAGAGTGTTCTTAAAAAGTGAGCTCTTTTTTATTTGACAAGTGGTGAATCTCACCATGTATAAACAATACAATTATTTTCTTAATTAGAAGATTATCATTATATAATTTAAGCTTGGTTTCTTCTGGAAAGTAATAAATTATTTTGGTAGTCTAGTTTTATAATTGTTTTCAACAATTCTTTTTCCATTGAATAATTTTGTTTCAAGAAATAAAATTTTTCAATTTTATAAGGTTTAGTTATAGATCATTAATAGTAATTAACGTAGTGAGCTATATAAAAATAAAACTTTCAAATAAATTTCAAGATTTCGGAAAACTCTTTATTTGAACTGTCATTTTGATGCTCAAAAATCTTGAGGAGCCAGAGAAATTTTCTGTTTATCGACGTGATTCATTAAAATTACTAATAAAGCAATAGAAGTATGCTATATTTATATTCAGATTAAACATTTAAATCCTGAACTCAAACTTTTCTGCGAAATAAAATTTCCAATTGTTATAACCTGATGCAAAGAAGTAAAATCTTAAGTTTGAAGAAATCGCGTTTGACAGAGAGTTATGTACAAAACCACTGATGAACAAACTCACTCCATTTTATCCAAGTAAATTTTTGGTTTTTTCACATCTCAGAATAGTACTGAAAAAATTGTGCTTCTTTTAAACTTTTTTGCCATTCTTTGGGAATAGCAAGTCTTTCTTGGAATTTATATAATATTAGCAGTGCCTTAGAACCAATTAGATCGTTCTTGATATCAAATTTCATACACTGTTTTCTAATACTTAATACGTAGTAATGATTTTCGTTGTGCACAGAATTTAAAAAAGTGTAAGTCATTTTCATTTCCAACGAAATTCATCCCTCTTTTGAATATAAAATTTAAGTTATAAAAACCCAACACTTTCAAAATATATTTCAATTATTCTAGGAAATTGATGCAGAAATCTAATTAAAATATAAAAAAAAATCAAGTACGCCTTTTCCCTTAATTACAAAGTTTGGTAGAATCTCATTAATATAATCATCGTTTATCCTAAATATGTATTGTATTATCAGACATGCCTCGTCAAAAATCCCTCAAAATAAAGTAATCGGTAACAAGGACTACTAGTTGAAAGTATGAGAGTAGTCTTTTTTTCCAGAACTTACCGTTGCTAATTATATAAAAAGAATTGTCGAAATCCATTGAAATGTTAAAAAAATTAAAGATCAAGTTTAAGCAGAAAAAACTGTCTAGCTTCTCAGAAGTTTACGTAGTGACGGAATTTAAACTCTAGCAACAAGGAGTTACATGAATCGGCATAATGAAATAGCAATAATGGAGTGACGTTACAACGAATAAATGACATTTATGGCAGGAAAGTTCTAAGTTACAATAATTTATTTGAATCATCACAGGTCTGGACTTTTTTGAAGTATTTTTAACTTTAGACAACTCTGTAAATACGAGTTCATGTTTTTTCAATTGATTTTCTTATTATTTTGTTATAAAATATGCTTATCAGGTTTATAATATATAAATATATAACATATTTTGGCGTTTGATATTTTCCTGAGAACTTCTATATTATCCGACATTGTCCATTTTCCAAAGTTTCTTTTACTTAATTTAATCGACTTCGCATATTTTCATAATTTAGAAAATACAATTTTTAAATTGCTATAAATAAATATTTTAACACAGATGTATTTCTACAGTAATTAAGTATTTAATATCATTAAATTTGTAATACTGGCATTATAACTACTCTCATTTTAGTTATGTAAACAAAAACCATTCATATGAATAAGCTAACTTAATTTCAGTAAATCTACAGTAGATGATATATATGTTACATGTTTTTTTCTTGGAATTTTTAAACGTCATATTTACTGCTTGTTAATTAATTATAATTCTTATAAAATTTATATAACTTATTGAAAACTTATACCATGTAAAAAGGAAATGAAACACCAACGAAAACAAGCACCATTTCAAAACCCAAGATTAAAGTATTAGATTCTCTATATTGAGGTTGAAAAATTACAATTTTTTCCCGAATTATGTCCCATAAATAAAGACAAAAAGAAATATAAGAAAAATTTATAGTTCTTGTAGAAAAAGAGCAGCTATTAGAATTTTCACAAGTATACACACAACTTTATACATAAGGGATATTGAAATTAACGGTTGTGACAAATGCATTAAATTTATATGAACAAAAAACTAAAATCAAAAGAAAAAGCGAATTCATGTGAATTCCATTACACAAAGTGACTGATATCTTATGCTTTTTTTCCTTTTATTTTACATGAATTCCCTTAAACATATAAAATTGGCTAAATTATGTATATTTTGGTTTCTTTTCAATTTACACGTTATTCAGAGGAACTTATCTTCTGTCTAAATTGAAGCTAGACTCTCTTTGAGTGTGTTCATATTTTGAAACATCGCTCAAATCTTCACAAAAAATGGCATCAGACGTTTCTGCTATGTTAGTTGAAAAACTACTCGAATTTCAGTACAATTTACAGAAATTATATTTTTAATTCTTAGTAAGTTCAAAATGGTTGGAAAAATCAAGAATTTTGGAAAACGTCTCGAAGCTTACTGCAATGAAATATTTTCTCGAAGATATTTGCAATTATCATCAAAACCTCTTTATGTTTGAAAATATTTATATGATTGCCAAAAAAATTAACCCTCTAAGGGAATGTTTTCTAATCCAAAATAAATGTCAAATTAGCTAACCAGCTATAGATTAAAATTCTTCACATAAGTTACTTTGGGAATGTTTTTTCGTTGTAAGTATCAAAACTCTTACTTTGATTGCTTCAGGAAGATTAAATTGATATTCAAATTTTGGCGACTGAAGTTGAAATTTGCAGCTTATTCCTTTACATGAATTTTGTCCTGTCATTACAATTTCTAACTTTATACCTTGTATAGCCAAGTAAATATGTAAGTATTCATATTTGCTATGAAAGAGAACGAGGATGTTATAGATAATATGTAGTAGGAAACTTAGAACCCAAATTCTAATACACCAAAAATTCAATTAATTCTTCTATTTTTGAATTCTAAAAATATGTTTCACTCTTTTTGGAAACATCGTTCTTTAGCAGAGTAAAAAGTATTTCAAAAATTTAGGAAAATATTTTCTAATGGAATTATAAAAACAATAGTCATTTTCAAATACCTTTTCATATAACGTTAAATTATTCAAGAAAGAAACATTCTGAAACTAATTTTGAGTGTACAGTATCACTTTGATTAAAACAAAGAAAGTATTTTAAATGTAGCTTATTTATATTATAATTATTAGAGATTCTAGTACGAATTTACTAGCATTGCAACAGAATACTAATTATTGTACTGTTTATGTTTAAATATACTCTAAAGCTCTTATCATATTATTAAATTCATCTTACTTAACATCTGTACTCTTAGTGCGTGTTTTTAAAAAAAATATGTTTATTTACATCTTGAATTTAGAAAAAAAATTCAAAGATTTTACATAATAGTAAATACATGATTTATACTTAAGATAATTAAGTGATTTTATCGTACATACTTAACAGCATCTTTTTCATATTATATGAGAAAAGTTTCAATACATGGATAAAATAAGATGAATTACGACAAAAAATAAAATATTTTTTTAAGATAGAAAATTTTATGTACAAGGGATGTTTTCGAATGAAAAGGTACGAAGTGACACTGTGGGTATAAATGACGACTTTATTCAAAATATACACTATAGGCCTGAGCACAAAGATCCCATTGATTAACGAGCCAAAGGATTCCTTGTTCCCAGAATTTCCGAGGCCGTGACAAGACCCAATCCTTCACAGCTCCTTGAGTTCGTCGTCCGAGTTGAAGCGCTTTCCTTTCAGGTGTTTTTTCAGGGGACCAAACACATGGAAATCGCGGGGCGACATATCCGGGCTGTTAGACGGATTAAGCTGTTCCCTCAGGAACTTCGCCAGTTCCGCGTGAGTAGTAAGCGGGGGTACTGACGGGACGGAAGTGACGTCATACTCCCCCCCCGCCCCCATCTGGCCGTGTTGGTCTGAATATACTGATAAGGTTATCATGTGTACCTACTATATTGATAAGGGCCCCCCACCCGTTATCTTTGGGAATGTTATTTACGAAGCGATAAGCTCGTTGTGTTGGTAGACAAGTGCTATTGTAGGTAAATGAATATAATTTAATCTGAATTAATTGGAAACCATTTTTTTTTATTTCTTCTCATAAGGTTCAGGAATTGAATAATTAGTTGCTTAATACACTTTTTTTTCGTTTGAATGAACTGAAGGAATATATTTTGAAGAAATTAGTAGAAAACAATTTTTTTCTTATTATGTCTTACGTAAAGTTACTTGTACTTGATTAAGTATTAGCTACATGAGGTTTAAAACTTTTATATATGCATACATTGTATGGTATCAAAATGATTATTATTTTTACAACTGAAAAGAAAATCATTTTTTAAACAATGGGTTATTTATTTTATTTTACTTATTTTGCAATTTTACCTCCTTGCTTAAGCATTATTAATGTATATATCTTAACATTTTAATAAAATTCAAATGAATAGACTATAAGAAATACACTTTAAATGAATAAGAAATGAAGTTTAATTAGTACGAAATTATAGCAATATTCAGTAAGCTTATTTTTCTTATAAGCATATATCTTTTTAACAGCATTTTTATTTAGTTCAATGAATTTATATATTCCGATTGATTTGTGTTTAGTATAAAAAAATCTTAAATTATAAAATAATTACATTTGATCATCATTAAGTTTATTGGGAAAAAATTATTTTTACCGTTAATATTTGAAAATATCAAGCTAGAATTTTTACACACACATTGCTTTTCTAACAAATATATATTATCTGAATAGGAATACGAGTTGAACCTCTTTTAAATATGAAATTCTAGAAATGTTTAGTAGACTTATTTTTAAAATGATTTTACTACAATTTTTTTTACTGTAATAATTATTTAATGATTACTTCTTGAATTATTTTTCTGTGACACACACATACACACATATTTAGCTTTTTCGAAAACTCACTTCTTTAAAATCTAACAATCTTGTTTAATATTCAATTTTTGTGTAACAGCTCAAGTTAATTTTTTTCATGTATGCATTCTTTTTCTAACAACGTTTAGTTAAATGAATTAATGTATTCCGACTAAATTTAGATTGATTTATTTAGAGTAAAAAAACACACCCTTAAATTATGAAATAATTACAAGTAAGTTTATTGAAAATACACTGTTAATATTTAAAAAACCATTAGGTTAGAATAACTACAAACAATTCTTTTCTAAACGAATTTTTATATGGATAGGAAAAATAAATTTAAGACTTTTTCTTTTTGTAACCAATGAGTTTTGATTATATTATATGAAACTAACAATAAATATGTTGTTCTAATCTTATTCGAAACATAACTTTATGAATTTTCTGATGAACAGAAAAATTGATTCAAGCTTTGAACAATAACGATAAATATTAACTATTTTTCGCACAAAATGTATGGTAACGAAATTATTATTATTATTACAACTGAAAAGAAGCTGCTTTTAACACAAAGATATTGGAATTCACTGTGAACTTTTACCTTCTTATGTAAGCATTGTTACTTTATATTTTGTCATTTTAGAAAACTCTGTAATGAATGCACTATTCTACCAGTGATTTTTTTTTTAAAACTTTGCCATACAATTTCTGAATATCTGAATATTTTGCTGTTTAGATGTATTACATTATTTTTACTATATTCTTCTTCTTTTTTTTTTAGAAAAAATAAACATTTACATAGTTTCCACACTTTTATTTTTCATTCTATAAGACTTAAAAGGAGCGTTAATGATGAGCAAATTTATACATTTTCTGAATCGAAAATAAATTTAACAATCGAAGTCAGACAATATTATATTATTTAAGGTTATCATTTTTTTTGTACTTATTAAAAATTTTAACATCTTTCTGAAAAACTTATAATGAAAATCACCAGTTCATGTTGTCTATTACGTATATTACGATGTGAATTCTTTCTTTTCATAACTTTTCTTAGCACTTGAACTAATCATCCAAAAAAAAAACTGAATTTAATATGAAAACATCAAACTCTAGTATTTGTGTCGAATAATAAATTTATTTTTTATAATGTTAATACAGCTAACTATCAAGTTAGATTCTTTTTTCCCCTAGCAATACATTTTGTGTGAACCCTGAGCAAAGAAACCCTATGAAGTTCCTGTTTATTCAACTCATTGCTTTGTACAATGCATATTTTTTACAGAGAATTTTGCCTTAAGTTTGGCCCGAAGTATTTTAGTCTTACTGGAAACATATGAACCAGCTAGTTAGATTTATATTCAAGATAAATTAAAGGCTTTTACATAAATTAAAATAAATGTAGCTAATACAATCTGAATAAATTGGGGGGGGGAATTAAATACTAGGTGCCTGTAGGAATGCTCAGGTGAAATATCTTATCACTGATAAAACTAAAGTTTACTGATCTGTAGAAGCGGGATTTCCAAGGGTTATGTTGGTTTTACTGTGAGAATGTTCTGATAAAATATATAATCGTTGATACAACAAAGGGGAGGTTTACTTAATCTTGGAAGAAAGATTTTCTGAAATACTTTTGTTAACTAAAATGTTGGGAAAGTTCTGGTAAAATATCTTATCATTGATATAACGAGGGGGAGATATCTACTAATTCCTGAAAGAGGGGTTTTTTCTGAGAAATGCTAACTTTATTTCTGAAGACATGCTGATATAATATATCTTATTATGGGTAAACATTGGAGGAGATATGAGAACACGTGAGGAACTTTGATTGTGTTTGAAAATGACGCAGGTGTTTTACGAGTGATGTGTTTGGCTGAAAATAGTGTATGATATCACACATTTTTTTTTAAATATTAATGGTCTGCAACGTCAATCTATCTATTGTGTTTTATAATCTTCTTGAGAAAATTATACGAAACGTAAAACGACGCAAAACGATTGGTATAATTGTAACTATTTTGTTATTGCGAGATCCAACCATATGGAATCGGTAAAATCTGAGCACATTGAAACGGTAATCGAGCGAGAAGGATTGCTTTTGGAATATCGAAAGCTTTTTGCGACCCAACAAGCTAACAAAATTTTTGTCAGTTTGGAAAACCAAATCGAGTATTTACCAAAGGAGCTCTCTACGTTAATAATCAATGGTAAAAAATGTGCAGTTCCCCGACAAATTGCACCTTACGGTGATGACGGTGTAATATACAAATTTTCTAAAACCGAATTCAAAGCCAAAAAGTGGGTGACAGTTTTGGAGGATTTGATGAAAGTAGCTGATCAACTGATCGAAAAAGAGAAACATTTAAATTTTTGTCTTGTCAATCGATACCAGAATGGAAAGGACTCGATCGGGTTGCACAAGGACGACGAAAAGGATTTGAATGCGGAATATCCCATCGTTACATTTTCTTTCGGTGCCACGCGAGATTTAGTGTTTAAAAGAAGAGGTAACGAAAACGTATACGTACCTTTAGAGCATGGAAGCGTGTTGTTGATGCATCCTCCCACGAATCGGTTCTGGTATCATGAATTGCCCAAGAGAAATCGATTGAAAGATGCGAGAATAAGTTTAACTTTTAGAAGAATTGAAAATCATATTTAATTTTTGTACCTTTCGCCTACCTGCCTATACCAAACAAAATACAAAAAGTACTTGTTATTACATGTTTTTAGAACTGCAGATGTTTTTAAAATTTTAATAAAAATAATTTTTTTTTATTTATTCTTGTGTTTGTCTGAAATCATTACTTATACATGTAATTTTTAAAATATTTTTTTTAATTAATTTTAAAATTTTATTTTTTTATTTCTAAGAGTATGATTTTAAATTCTTGTTTTTCCTGCTTACAAAAAAAAGCATTTTGCATAAAAATTTACTTTTTTAACATAAAAAAAAAAAAAAAGTTATACTTAATTTTCTTCTAACATTAAGAAGAAAAAAAATAAGTTTTTTAAAAATTCATTTTCTCTGACATAAAAATGAAAAGTTATGCTGAATTTTTTTCTAGAAGAAAAAAATATTATGTTTATAAAAATCTAAAATTAAAATTGTTTGATATTTTATTTTTAAATTTATGCTTAATTTTTCTAAGATTGAGGTAAACTATGTTTTAAAAAATTACTTTCTAACATTAAGAAGAAATAGTGTATGTTTCTTAAAAAAATTATTTTTTCTACCATTAAAATTGTTTAACATTTTATTTTAAAAAAGTTACGTTAGTATTTTTATTTTTCTAACATTAAGAAAAAGTATTCTGTTTTTTAAAAATTTATTTTCTAAGAAAAAATTGTTTAAACATTTTATTTTAAAGGTTATATTATTATTATTATTTTTTTTTTCTATTTTTATTTTCTAACATTAAAACAATTTTCTGTTTTTAAAAATTTATTTATTTTTTTAACATTAAAATAATATTCTGTTTTTTAAAAAATTATTTTCTGTCAGAAAATTTGCTTAACATTTTATTTTAAAGATTATATTAATTTTTATTTTTCTAACATTAAGGAAAAAATTTTCTGTTTTTGAAAATTTATTTTTTATAATATTAAAACTGTTTAACATTTTATCTTAAAAGTAATGTTTAAATTTTTTTTTCTTCTTCCTATCATTAAAATTGCTTAATAATTTATTTTCCGCATTGAAAAAGTTATACTTATTCATAGAAAAAAAATGTTATTTTATAATTTTATTTTCTAATATTAAAAATATTACTTTTTTAATGAAAAAAGAATTAATGTGATTTACTAAAGTTCTAAAAAGACAAATTTTGAAATATTATATTGTAACTCTAAATTATACTACATATTAATTAGATATAAAGTTGAATAATAAAACATACAAAAATATTAAGTAAAACAAGCATATTTATTTAAAGACTTTGATCGGAAGCAATATACATTTGTTTTGTATTTTTAACCATAACAGACATATTTAGTTTTTCTAAGAAAGATTTGCTTACATAATTTGACAATTGGGAATTTTTCTGTAAAAAATCTGTAACCAATTGTTCGAAGTTCAAGGAAAAAAGAGCAAGTTCGCCATACATCTGTAAACGACTGTCATGATTCATCGTAATGCAATCATGTCCAAGTTGATTAGCATATTCCTGGACACATCCGTAACATTCGAACACATCGGCGATAGAATTTCCCAGATAGTCACACAGAAGTTCAATCAATGAAGTTGTTAATACCAATTCAACTTCTGAAAAGTCCATATTCACCACAGCACAAGGTGTAATTTTCGAAGCTTCGCGCAGCAACAAATTTCGAAACATACAATCGAATACAATCGACATGGCACTTTCCGTAATTTTCTTGTGGATTCGTACTAATTCACGCCAGTTATTTTCGTTCAGAACACAAGTTCCTGGGACAAACTTCTTAGAATAGTCCTTTTGGTTAAAATAACGCTGGCAGGTAATATGCGGAACATTTTGGATGAGAGCTGCTGAAATCACCAACGCGTCTTTTATAATGAGAGACTGATCAGGTGAGGAGGGTACATCGATTTGCTCGATGCGTTTGGCAAGTGATTGCCAGAGCACAGGAGACATACACATGCCTCTTTTAGTTGGAAAAAGGCGATTATTATCATTTCTTCCATATTGACGCAAATGAATTTGTACAGCGTTAGCAAAATACGTCACTGCAGCATAGATGTCTTGACCCAGATGGAAATGATGTAGAGGAACAGCATCGTCAGAGAAAGATGAATCTACCTTGGTATCATCATCATCATTAAAACACACTCGTTCACTTGATACATCTATGGAACTAGACTTTCGTTTCATTTCTTGTAATTCTGAATGAATATAAGTCTGCTTAAGAGAAGAATAAAATATATAAACACAGTCAGTGACAAGAAGCAGAAAGAAATGATTTTGAACTAAATGTGCTGCAAGTTCATTGTTAGAACTTGATACCACCGCTGAATTGTGATAGGTTTGTTTAGCTGATACCACCAAACTTAAAGAAGCTGATTGGCGGAGTAAGATAATGTATTCTTACGCCCCGCGGAATGTTAAATTGGGTGTAATTTGGTCATGTTATCAATATTCGAGTTATAACATGTTCATAACATGTTTACGCATTCCTTTTCCATATCACTTCTAAATAATTCTGCCGTGACTTTGTAAAGTTCAAACGCGTATTCTTTCTATGTATTTTCGAAATAACCATACAAGAAAAATAAATTCTTTTTTTTTTTTTTGTAAACTTCACAGATCTTAAGATGAATAGATCGGTTTTATGCCTTCTTTAGCACTAAGAAATCGTATAACAGTCTGCAGGTACTTCACAATCAGCGGACCTGCCGATTGTCGGAGGCATCTTAAAACACTCACAAACAACGTATACAATGAAGCT
>BMAW01011833.1:37750-49339 GCA_019974015.1 Nephila pilipes
AGACTGTAATGGCGTCAGTGCGTAGACAAGAGATGTAGGTAACCAGCGAGCATGCGCGGAACGCCGACCGGAGCGCTTCGGCGGCGGAATCGCAAAACGGTACTTACTTAAAAAACATGCCTCGTACCTTTTCATATAACGTTAAATTATTAAAGAAAGAAACATTCTGAAACTAATTTTGAGTGTACAGTATCACTTTGATTAAAACAAAGAAAGTATTTTAAATGTAGCTTATTTATATTATAATTATTAGAGATTCTAGTACGAATTTACTAGCATTGCAACAGAATACTAATTATTGTACTGTTTATGTTTAAATATACTCTAAAGCTCTTATCGTATTATTAAATTCATCTTACTTAACATCTGTACTCTTAGTGCGTGTTTTTGAAAAAAATATGTTTATTTACATCTTGAATTTAGAAAAAAAATTCAAAGATTTTACATAATAGTAAATACATGATTTATACTTAAGATAATTGTGTGATTTTATCGTACATACTTAACAGCATCTTTTTCATATTATATGAGAAAAGTTTCAATACATGGATAAAATAAGATGAATTACGACAAAAAATAAAATATTTTTTTAAGATAGAAAATTTTATGTACAAGGGATGTTTTCGAATGAAAAGGTACGAAGTGACACTGTGGGTATAAATGACGACTTTATTCAAAATATACACTATAGGCCTGAGCACAAAGATCCCATTAATTAACGAGCCAAAGGATTCCTTGTTCCCAGAATTTCCGAGGCCGTGACAAGACCCAATCCTTCACAGCTCCTTGAGTTCGTCGTCCGAGTTGAAGCGCTTTCCTTTCAGGTGTTTTTTCAGGGGACCAAACACATGGAAATCGCGGGGCGACATATCCGGGCTGTTAGACGGATTAAGCTGCTCCCTCTGGAACTTCGCCAGTTCCGCGTGCGTGACCTTGGAGATGTATGGATGCACCTTATCATGGAGTAGAACCTCACTCTCCGTGAGCAACCCCGGTCTTTTGTTCTTTGATGAACCTGAGTAGGCTTCGGAATGACTTACAGTATACATCAGAGTTAATGGTTCTCGAGGAACTCAACAAGTAGCCGACCTTGGACGTTGCAAAAGACGGTGAGCAACACCTTGCCTGCTGACGCTACGGCTTTGAACATTTTAGGGGAGGTGACGACGTATGCTTCCACTGCATTCAGTCCCGCTTAGTCTTTAGCTCGTAGTGATGGCAAAAGTTCTCATCACCTGTGACTATCCTTTCTTGGAAAATGGGGTCTTTATGATACCGAAACAGATGTTGACGTCCTAGCCAGTCGTGAACAATTGTTCACGTTGTTTCATCGCTGATATCTACTTTCACTGCCAACATTCTCAATGTGACACGCCGATCACTTCTCACTAGGTCATCCACCTTGTCGATGAGATCGGCTGTGAGGACTGTTTGTCTGGTCTGCTCTCGGGTCATCAACCAAACTCTCAAGACCTGTACGAAAACGAGAACTCCATTTTCTCACTGACTTGTCGGACACACAGTCTTCCTCGTATACGGTCACCATCCGGTGATGAATAGCGGCCGATATAACACCTTTCGCTGTCAGAAACCGGATAATGCCTTGCTGCTCTTCAATCGTCGAATTTTGAAATGTGAACGCCATCATGTCCTCACACGCACTGCAGGGATGGCGCTCTTTATAAGAGCTTCTGCTCTCTACTTTGCTTGCGGGTTCCCACTCATTCTCCGATCCATGCCGGAGACTCCATTCGTTTCACAATATATCTCTCTACGTTCTCCCATAATGGCAAAGGCAAACATGTTAACGGTTTTACATTGTTACGCCATTTCGTACCTTTTCATTTGAACACCCCTTGTAATATAGAGAATCTATTGAAAACATGTAAAATAAATGTAGTTCATAACAATAATAGGCTTTTTTTATATTTTCATTTAAAATATAATGTTTCCTTCATATTTTTTCACTCAAAGAAATATCATCAAAAATTAAAGAACCATTCCCAAAGTTTCAGAGCTCTAGCTTGGTGGGAAGATGGTTACATTAACGTCGAAAATTTTATGACACACTGATACACACACAGATACACACCAAGTGAAATACATAAAAGCGTTGTAAAAAAATAGATCTGAATTTGATGATGTCTGCCATCATGCTGTCCATGATGCAGCATGGTGATAATACACTTGTTGATACCACGGTGTTTTTGATAATGTCGTAAATGGTGCTAAAGTACATCATATGAAAAGATTATATTTAAAAACACTGTTGAGTTATTAAATATTACATCATTTGCTAAAGTTTATGTTTCCTCTTTTAATTTTTTAAAGAAAATTTAACAAATGAGTAATTATGATAACATATTTGAATGCATGTCAGTACTTGTATGTGATGAAATATTAGAAAGCTGCTACTCCATAGTTTAAAAGTAACACCGATAAAATACGAGTTTTTTGAACAAGTGTTTTCTTTCAAACTTCACACTTTACATAACATAATTTTTTTAAACAACTAAAATAAGTATAAATTCTGAAAAATTCTATGTGAAGTTTTGCAATGATCAGATTTAGCCACCCAATAATTATAATTATTATTAATTATATAATAATTATTATTAAATTACTCAAATAAATATAAGAATTAAAGTAAACGATGAAATATTGAGAAATGGATTTTAGTAAACTTTTTGGGTATTAAAATTAAAGGAAACAATAAATTATTAAATTGAGAATTATGACATAAAGTAATTAAAATGAAAAGAAACGATAAATTATTAAACGACGGATTTGGTGACCATTTGGCGACTTTGCGATGAACTTGGTATAAAATCTAATTCTTTAAATAATTAGTTTTAATTAATTAATTTTTATTAATTATAATTACATTATATTGTCATTCAACACAATCGTGTATAGAAATTTTCAGTAAAATTGATCACTTTGAAATATGAGAAAAAGGCTTTTAAAGTTTTGAATCTGACAAATTTACAATGTGAGTTAAAGAAAACCCATAAATATTTATTCAATTGTCCAATATTATGCTAATTGTTTCTTAAATAATAGTAAAAAAAATATTTAACTCATATTATAAAATGCAAAGAATATTTTAATTCTTTCAATTTACTCTATGTTTCCTTTTAGAATATTATTTGGAAATATATTCAATAATCCAGCGTTATTAAAATAATTGAAAACTTAAAATGAAAATTTTCACCAACACGGCTTTGCATAAGTTTTTGAGTACATATTTTAAAAATGATAGAGAGTGTAACTCAGGATTAAAATACAACTTTGGCTTTCGCTTTTGTATTATAACAACATTATATAGTTTATCAAACAAAGAAAAATATCAAAAACAAAATTTTATTTTTACTGCATATGATAATTTACTCCTGTAATAATCTATATGGTCTTGTAAGTAAATTCTTCGGTGAATTCGAACTAATTAACTCATTTCAGGTTCGAATCTCTTTCGGAACATGCTGTTACAATGCTTATAAATAGGACTAACAGTGATGATATCAACCAAGATGATGGTGTCCATGATGTTGAGCTTGGTGATGATATACTTGTTGATGTCCATGATGCTGTTGGTGATGATGATGCTGTTCATGGTGCTGAGGTACATGATGATGAGCTGCATGATGGGCACTGGAATGCAGTTTAACGTGAGCGGGATCTTGGTTGGCGGTTCCTGGCTCATTAGTCTTAACAGTGGCTCTGAATCCTTGGTGGTCAGCTAAGTAGTGAACTTCCCTGTGAATACCCCGGTGGTCAGTGAAGCCGTAGCTTCCTTGAACATGTCCATGACCATCTCCGTGTTCGTGTCTGTGCTGAGATCCGTGATGGTCTTTGATTTCATAACCAAACTTATAGGGTTGAGGATGATGGTGCTGAAAGGTAAAACAATGCTTGCATTTTTATTTTTAATAATATTTCTTATATTTAAATTTTTTACATTTGGTTTTTTAATATTTTTATATTAAAGTTAAATTTTCGTATTCGGTAGTAAAAGAAGTTACCACTTGTATTCAGAGGTAAATATATTTGAGTAAATTGAAATAAATATTTTAATTATACCTTTATTTAACTTATTAATATTTTTTAAGAAAATCAAAAATGCCTTAAATATTTCAAGATATTTGTAATAAGTCTCTTCTCATTTTAAGTTATCTTACCATAATGAATTAAAATAATACTTATAAATATGCTGGATTCCTTAAATAAGGAATTTTTTTAAACATTTTGTTATCTTACTCAGGTTAAGTTTAAATCTAGAATTAATTATAAAACAATTAATATTAGCAGAATTTTTGTGGTAAACACTTTAATGCAGTACATTTTTACTGAGTCAACTCACATTAAAACAGTAGTGAACTAAAAATAAGAATTATTTAGACTTTGAATATCATCAGTTAATTAAACAATGACTTATAATATTTATACACCATAGTTAAAAATGACTTATATACTTAATGACTTATATAATTAAAAACACATTGTTCGAAACTATATTTCAAGGTAACATCAATTATTTAACTTAATGATTTTGTAATCGTAGTGAATTGAAAATACTAAGGATTTATTTCTTTGTAAAAAGTGTGTTTACTTTTACTAAATAGTATTATTAATTTATAGGAAATTACTTATATTATGCCTTTAATAATAATTTAGTCTATCTATTTTTTTTAGTTTATAAGAATTGCTTACTACTTATAGATAAATTTAACAATTTTTTTCAATGAATTTTTAGATTACCTTAGTTTTTGTAATATATTTTTTCCTTCAACTTCAAAAGTGATAATAAAAGAAATCTAGGCTTTGTTAGACAAAACTGATTACCTTCTCCTCATACTGAATATCTTTGCAATTCAGGAACAAAGTTATACATTTTACGTTAATTTAGAAATATAAATAGTTATAGTTACAATGCATATTATTTTTTGTTTAATTTCAGAATTTATATAAATAAGGTTCTAAGCTGTGAGAAATGTGCAGCCTTATCTAAGCAAAAATAATTCTGCTTGATTCTGAATGGAATGTATATTTATTAAACAATTAAAAACAATAAGATGACAGTATATTTACTTCAGACGAAAGATGCTTATCCCTAATACTGAGAGTGTACTAACTAAGTGTTATTAAATATATCATAGCTTATAGAGAATAATGCAAATAAATATCATTAGCAATCTTAAAAGGTTTTTTACATATGATATTAATTCAATAATTATAAATGTGAAATTATGTTAATAATGAAGGTAAGATACGTATTCTTTATGCTATGTTCATAAGGAAGACAGGAAACGAAGCAAGGGGGAAATTTTTCTTTCATTAGACTAATATTTCAATACAATTTGTGTAGGAACACTTAAAATCATTTAATATTTTACTAAAACGAAAGATGAAAGTTGGAACTTCATCAGATGATATTGTATCATGAATTGTAATCGTAACATTGTTACTGGAGTACATTTATTAAGTTAAATACTAGTATTTTACACTATTATATAAACTGTTCTGTAAATCTAATATTTCTGATATATTTTATTTAAGTAAAGCTACATATTCTATTTAGTAAAAAAAATATTGGTACTGTTCTAGCTGTACTACATACAAGAGAAAATGTTTTACTACAGTAAAAAGAAAAGTTAGTAATACATACTTCATGATGTTCATGATGACTTGCGTGTACAACTACGCAAAAAGCAACAACGAGTAATACCTGAAAAATAGTAATTATTTAAAATGTATTCCTAAAGTATAAGTTGAAAAAGTGTAGTGATTTCAACATTTTTATTAAAGTATTAATTTTAAATGTGTTTTGATTTAAAAATATTGTCATGAAAAAAAGGGCTTATTAATTTTAAATAATATGGAATGTAAATAGAAAGAATCAAAAATGCCTTTTCGTTAATGAAACCAAATTTTGAAATTAAAACTCTAAATTTAATACAATTTCAATAACTTCAAGTTAATTTCCAAAAACATGAAATCCAAGTTAATTTATTCGCAATTTATTCGCCTATTCAAACAGATTATGAAAAATGCAAGGTATCTAAAATATCTTAAAAAACGAAGTAGAAATAGATTTTTACCTTAGAAATCATTGTTTCCTTCAAATAGCAAAAATGGCTTAAAACTGAACAATATATCCAACTTCGTTTTCAGGTCTATAGTAAGTGAATGCTTTACCAAGTTATATATACTCAAAATACGAGAAAAGAGTTCATGGTACGACATTTGCCGATTTTAGTTTTTAAGGTCAACAATAAATGCTATCGAACATTTCAGGTCAATATCATACCGGTTCACCTAAACAAAAGTGACATATTTAATAAAGTATTTCAAGTATTTCTTTTGAGGGGATAAGCTATTCGCTTCTGAAGAAAGATTAAGTAATTTACATATGTCTATAATATACTTGCTTTTATCAAAATTCTCATATTAAAATTAGTTTAACTTTCAATAATTTTAGTTGTTTAATTTTTCTTAAATTACGATGAATTATATAAATCTATCTAATAAAACCATGAAATGCAATAAATTTACACTGAAACATAGTGATGTGGAGATGATTTATAAATAATTAATGATATAGTTATTTAATGTTCAATTATTATGAAATGTTTGAAGCAGAAGTTTATCATTTTCTAATTTTTTAAAATTTTTATATTAAAAGGACCACTATAATATTCATAACCATACGTCTTCAGTACTTATTACTGAGATAGGAATTAAAAAAGTTTCAATGAATATTATTCTTGTATTTGAAAATTATAAAACTTTACTCATTACGAATATAATAATTAAAAAGGACCTTCGCCATGGAAGCCAAGCGATAATGGTCGAAAGTGTTCGGATAATACTGTTTCGTCGAGTCGTGGTTTTGAATATTGATGACACTAAAGATCTTGCGTGTAGTGGAGCTGAATCGTATTAAATCTCTCGGGGCTCTATGTCAACTGGATGGCATGATGTTGAATTTCTGAGAGTCTGTTACCAATTCCAGTATCGTTTTATTATTTCACCGTGGATTTAAATTGCGCAGTTCCGTCACAAATAATTCATCTCCCATTTAAATATGATATTAATAAAATTAATCAGAGTTTAATTCCTGTGTTACATTATATATATATATATATATATATATATATATATATGTAATATTAGTCAATCATCCGAAATATCCTCCAAAAATGCCTATAAATGACTGTGAAAGAAAATTTTGTACTTAAGAAATTTGAATAATTCTCTACACACAAATAAAGTAATTAATATAAAGCATTAAAAAGGATAATAATAGTCTTGAATTATTTTGTATTTATTGAAAGAAAAAGTAGTATAAAAATACTCAAATTTATTTTTAAATAATAAAGGCTTCTGTATCATTACTTTAAATTGTGAAATGCAAAATATATTTTGAGATACTCACACATAGACAGAGAAATGGTACATCTTCAAATTAACTATAATTTTTCAGAACTAGTTTATAATAATGCTTACATATTTATGAAAATGAAGCAATTTTAGTGTATAATTTTTTTTTTATTCTTAAGTAGGGAGATTTGTGTTATTTATCTCTCACTATAGCCATAGCGTTATGAAAAATACAGGTCACTGTATTCGTATTGAATTAACATTACATTTATTAATTGAAACAAATGTATAGATACAACAGAAGAATATGAGTTAGTTGTACCATAATCATGTAGATATAAACTTATTGAAATTTATTTCATGATATTTTGCAGAATAAAATTATTTTTCGATACAAACCTTATTTCATGTATTTTTAATGTATTTTAATGTATTCATGTATTTTTAATTAAAATGTATTTTTTATTTAAAAAATAAGATTTTTATTTAAAAATAAGATAACAATGAGTAGTAAGAGAATATAATTTCATAGTATTATATCTTTCCAGAGATGTAATGAAGTGAAAAAATTCGACATTTTTGGAATTTTACTTTCTCTTTTGTACAGCTTGCGTTTATCTTGTACTACTTCTATGGGTGAATAAATGATTTTTTTTTAATATTAAAGACGTAAAAACTATTAAACGTAAATAAGAAAAATCAAATCAATAATCCTCCTTAGTTTAAATAATGGCATTTTCTTCGGAATGGGAATTATTTCTTTTTTCTTACTAAACACTTACTTTTCCCCCATCCTTAAAAGAGTGGAAATTTAAACCAATATGACAATCAATACATGATTATTTCTGCTGAAAACGCTTGAAAAAATACTGGTGTAGTATTAACGTAAAGAACTAATTTAATATTTTTTACTTTAAAGCGTATTACTCCCGAAATTCTTATCACGTACTTCCATTGTAAGATAGGGTATATATATATATATATATATATTAGATTAAACCAGCGTAAATAAAACAAAATTCAGTCTACTAATATGTGATGTTAAAAAATCTTTAGAAACAAGTAATGATCATATTCTAAACTGTCAAGAATTATTCAATTATTCCTAACCTCTCCAAAGAAGTTTTTGAATCTGAATAAGAGTGAGCTTTCCCTTGATTAGGATTCAGTGAACTGTCACGGTGAAAAACGCATTAATAACTACTTAGTCCAAAAGTATTTCATTTTTCTGCGAACAATAATTCATTTTTATTGCATTGTTAGCAAATTTACAAATTGCATAGTAATTAGAACATTTTTTGAAACAAATCTTTTGATAGAAAAATTAACTATACACGTTTCCTATAAATAAACTGTGAGCAATTGTTTTAGGAAGATAATGACGAAACATTTTCAATGGGATTTTTGTACAATGAAATTTCTACGTTTTAGGAACCTTTAAATTGTATACATAAAGGTTCGATTGTAGTTATATCTAAATATACTTGGAGTAAAGACATTTTGAGCAAATAACTACTAATTTTTGACTAATGAAAATTATTGCCCCTATCATCACGTTATCATAAAGAATAATAATCTTTTACATATTTCAATGATCATTGTTCTTTTAATCCTTGTATTGACAACAATAATTGTAATCTGTCTCAGTAGAAAATACCAATTTTATATCAGTTAAGCAAGAAGACATAAATGGTAATATGCTCTTCCTATTATTCAACGTTAATCTGTGGTTTAACTTAACGATCCTCTATTGAGTTAAAACTCATTTTAACAGAATTTTGAATGTAGCTAAAATGTACTTCAAAGTACTCTAGAGTTCCGCTGTCGTCAAGGTACAGAACTTCGCGTGTCACCATTGGGCGAAATCTAAGATTTTGAAACTAAATTCTTATATGTATTAAAGTTTGTGTTACTTTTTGCTATAAAAAATTTACTAATTTGTGGGAATAAAATTAATTATTCTGTATAAAGCATTTACTGTATTTTTAATAAAAGAAGAAAAATTTAAAGAAAAATGCAATCATTTGCAATTTGTAATTCTTAAGGTTTTTTCTAATAAAATTAATATCTTATGGCTAGCAATTATTAATGAAATGTATGAAAATCTTCTTCTTTATTAAATTTGTGTTCAGACACTCAGCCAAAAAATGCTTCATAATGAATTCGTTTTAATATGCAGAACTACAAATTTTTTGCTGAAATAAATTATTGAACTTAAGAATTATATTCAGTCGTACAAAGGTGAAGTAAGATGGTAAACTTCACTTCAGCAGATAATTATTTACATTGTGACAAAACATATATTCAAATATTAACTGAAACATACATATGAAAATAAATATCTTTACGAGATGCAGAAATTTATCCTTGTTTTTGAAGTTGCAAAGTTATCGATAAACAATTCAAAATTGATGTTATTCGTTATCTCACTTTAAACACATAATACACGTAAATTCAAAAATCTGGATACTTCTATGTAATACATAAAAATGATTTTGTAGATGTTAACTTTGAAAAGCTTCTGTCATAAAAAAACTAGATTTGCGCACATCATCAAAAACAAATTAAAGTTATGTATGAAATTGACCAGGTATCCATTCTATTACAAGTGCAGAAACATTTAATACTGTCATTATATCACATTTTCAAAAGCCATCTCTTCTGGGTTTAAATAACTTCAAGTTTTGGGATATTTTGTGAATAATTATTTTTTGGATAACTCATTATAAGAAATATTAATTTTGTAATCAATATTTTAATATACTCTATAATATATATATAAAAATTTATTTGTTTCAACGTTCAAACACATATTTCAAATATTTGATAGCTTTATTTTTTGTACTGAGCTCGCATTAAAATATTTTCATGAATTCGTCCATTTTATCCTCAAAATATTCTTCTGGAATTCACCAATTACTACATGACCTTTCTTGAACCATAGATTTCATAAGTCTATTTTCTGCTAATAATTGATGTTTCATGATTATTAAGTCATAATATTTAAATAATAATCTAATATAGGGTAAATATTCATAAAATAAGTCCTTCCGTAATCCTTTTCATATAAATTAAGAAAATTTATTAAATTATAATTGAAAATGAATAAAAAATATTAAATACCAATAAAACTGCTACATTTTTGCACTTTAACTTCATTTATGCAAGCACAAAATTTTGGCTATACATTTGTTACAACAACAAACAAATCTTATTTTGTAAGAGGTAACCAAAATTAATTTTCAACACATGAAATTTTGAAGGTAAAACGGTTTGAAAATTAAAATCACGAACATTCGAAAAATCAAATCAATTTCTTAAGGCTTTTGTCTTATGCAAAGCATTGTGAAGAAAAGAATCATTCAACGACTATCTAGTATTTTTAAATAATTATTAAATTACTCAATAAAGTATTGAAATTATAGCAAACAGCAAAATATTAAAGTAGAAAATGATATTCTTTTCAGATATTATAATTAAAATAAACGGTAAATTATTAAATTGAATGCATTTTAAGTTAAATGTAACTATTACTGCCCTAAAGTTAATTAGTTTTTACATTTATTTTATTTAAATTCTATAACATATACGCAAAAACCTATAGGATAAATTCTAAAAAGTGCTCGGGGACCCCTGTCGTCGTTGACTAAGACAAAAGCTCCTCTGTGGCTAAAAAGACATAATTCCAAATGCTGATTGCAATTACATTCTTAAATGAGTTTTAGTTGATTTCTTTTCTTTCAGAATCACTCTAATAAGATGAATTACTTGATAATTTTTTTTTTTTTTTTGATTATATTATTTTTCTAAAAAGTATCTACTTGATTCGACATTAAACAAAGCTAAAATAATTGCTTAAACAAGTTAAAAATAATGAATATACTTAAAATTTAGTTTCAATTTAAAGCTTGCTATGTTTAAAAAGTAGAATTGCAAGAGAGTGTTAGCAAAAAGAAACATAAACTCAATAGCACTATTGATAAACAGTTTAAGAACGAAGTATCGTAGAATTTTTTCCTGCATCACTAAACCAAAACATCAAATTATTCCACTTTGATAAAGTACCAGTTTTTCATGTAGTGAATGTTTTCTTGATTTATCTCATATGGATAACATGTACACAGTTATATTTTAATATAAGCTAGTTTGAAAAGATCAAAACGAGAAGAAACAAAAGTATAAGATTTTTTTCGATCAAAATGAGAAGAA
>BMAW01011833.1:50303-65341 GCA_019974015.1 Nephila pilipes
GTACATATATATATCGTATTATCCTCAATAATTCGTTCTCAACAAAATGAATTGAAAAGAAAATTTATTTTAATAAAAGAAATGTAGTTAAATATTATTTGGGACCTCTTCCCATCCCATGAACAATAATTAGTAACAACTCAAAGGGATTAGTTGAAATTTAATTCAGAGAGTAAGCGAAATTTTACTTTCTCGTGAGTAAGATCTTAACCAATTCAACTCATTTATAACATTAATACATATATAGATCTATATCTTGTTACATAAGATGGATATTTCACACTCTTATTCTTTAGATTTAAAAGCCTTTAAAAATCACTTAAAATACCAAACATCTTCTTGAGATATTTTGAAACGTTACCTTTTATCAAAATCCGTTTCATCACCGAATAAAAATAAATGCATTAAACGCTTGAATGAATTCGTTACATGCCTGAAGGGTGCGGCGGATAGAGTCGACCTATTGCATACTGACCTTAAAATCGTAAATCGGCGCACTTTGTACCTCGTGCTCTTTCCGAAGTTTCCAGTATATATATAAGTAATTGACAGCGTAAATTATCACACTCATTCTATCATTGTTTTAAAGAAAATATTTTCTCTTAGTCCCTTGTGATACTTTCACATTTAGAATGATTGCAAAGGTAAATATTTTATATTTTAAACTTTAACTTAGTCATTGATTTAAATAATTAGTTTCCCTTTTGTAAAAATATAAGAATTGCATTGTATATTGTGAGAAATAACCGATTTTAATTGTTTTTGTATAGATGGATATAAAATCAGCATCAAATTTTTAAGTCAAATCATTTTTTCTCGTTAAAGCGAGATCTCCTATACATTTCTAATTTTTAGTCTACTATCATCCTGTTTTTTGATCAATATTTAAACTTTTAAAATATTTAAAATCGGGAATATAATCTTATTATATACCTCTTTAATTGTAGAAATTCTATAATTTAATAATAAATGAATATTTTCACATTTTTTTTCATGCTGTCTTTTTTTCCTTCGCTTAAATAATTATTTATTGTGCTTATTTGAATATATTTACTTCATTATTTGATTTGTGATGCAGTTTAACTATATGTACAATTACTTTCACAGGCTTTTCTAATTTTTGCACTTTGTCTCGCTGTACGTGCAAGTCATCATGAACATCATGAAGTATGTATAAAATAAAAATTTTCGTTTTGCTTTCTAAATCCAATTATGAAAATATCACCAAAAATATTCGATAAAGTTTTAAAATAGCACTTAATCCTTAACAGTGGTTTAAAAATAACACATATAATATAATTGAAATTATTTTAACTAATTTCATTTCACATAAATGGAGTTTTGAAAAAAAAATTACAATTATATTTTGATTTCATCATATACTACAATTTTGTAAAAAAATTCAAATAATAAAACCGATATTTAACTACAGTTCTTCCAGCACTGTAAATATGAAAGTAATCCAGAAGAATGTTCTTAGTAAAATTTAAATTAACCAATGCCTAAAATTCGACTTAAAATCCAAATAAAAACGGTACTTAAAGTAGAGTGATTTAATATGTGTGTCTCTTTTAATGAAGAAATTTGTTTCATTTATTTTTAAAAAAGTAAACAAAGGTTAAACAGTTATAAATATGCTAATATATGCTTTAATATACATTACAGCTAGCATAACACAATCAATATTTCAAACCTTTCATAATATACATTGCAGAAATTACAACCTATAGAATACATGATAAATGCTTTGGAAATAAATATTTAATCCTCTTTCACTTTAGAATTACAATAAATTATAAACTGCTTTAAATGTAACACATGAATATTCATTTAATAACGTAAATAAAGTAATCCAGCTTTCAATTAATAATTTTTTTGAATCTATATTAATTTTCAAATCCTTATACGCTACTGAAAAGCGTTTATCAATACATAAAAATTATTAAATTTATTATTTTTTTACAGCATCATCATCCTCAACCCTACAAATTTGGATATGAAATCAAAGATCATCATGGATCTCAACACAGACATGAACACGGAGATGGTCACGGTCATGTTCAAGGAAGTTATGGCTTCACTGACCACAGAGGTATTCACAGGGAAGTTCACTACGTAGCTGACCACCAAGGATTCAGAGCCACTGTTAAGACTAATGAGCCAGGAACCGCAAACCAAGATCCAGCTCACGTGAAACTGCATTCCAATGCCCATCATGCAGCTCATCATCATGTGCCTGAACACCATGGCCATCAACATCATGGACATCAACAAGTATATCATCACCAAGCTCAACATTATGGACACCACCATGGATAACCGTTCTTCCAAAAAACTTATTTATTAATTTAAAGTAACTGAGTTGAAAAACAATGTTACGATTTACCTTTTGCCAAACATACGATTTACCTTTTGTCTCCATTTTAAACATATTTATGTATTACAGTAATAAAGAATATGTTTAGATAAACATTAAAGTGTGCTCCTTTCTAAAAACATATTGCAAAAGTAAATAATCAAAACAAATTATTGTAATTTTATTTAAAATAATTATTTTCTTTCATTTCTATCATTTTAATTTTCAATTTGTAAATGTTAAATAACTTAGGAAACAAAAAAAAAATTCATTTACTTACATTTTGTTTCCTCACATTGTATTTCTAAAGTGTAAATATTTTTTTACCATGAAAATAAATTACCCTAGCCCATAATTGAATTAGATATTTTATGATCTAAAAATGCAGATTTTCATGAAATTCTTTGAGATACAATTTTTTCCCTCCATATGGATCATGTCTGATATATAAATTCATTTTCTTAGTGATAAGGAAACAATATTTCAGAATCGGGAGCTCTTTTGAATGTTTGATATTTTATAACAAAATAAGTAAAAAATGTTTCTTTCTTTTAACACATAATCACATTTAAATTTTCATGTATTCAGGATTTTCATGTGAGACGGCATCTTAATAAAAAGAAAAAAAAAATTAAAAATTATATTGTGCAATTAATAGATTCCAGAAATAAATTTATATAATAACTAATTTTATTAAAAATAATTTATTTAAAATAATGTAACTTAAATAATAGTAATAAAATATACAAAAATGTAATTAACTCGAATTGAAATTGTAGTTAACTCGCTAATTATTGAGACATTAATTTAAATATCTATAAAATATAAAACCTCATTTTCTATTGGAATAAAAAAATAACAAGTTTATTCTTTATGTTTCTTTTTTATCTTCTATCTTCATATTGATAACTAATTGTTGTGCAAAATATAGCTATTATAAAATAATTACAAATGTTTTCTATATATATTCTTAGAAGGCAATTCTTAAAGTACTATTAAAGCAAAGAACATATACAAAGACTTATTTTAATTTGTATAATGATTAATAAATGCATAAAAACAATTATTATTAAAACTTTAAAGTCTGTACAAAATCTTATAAAGAAATTTTAATTTTCTAGATCAAATAATTTAATTATGAATGATTTTAATATAATGAAATAAAAAGAATATTCTAAAGCAATTGTGAATTTAACTTTCATTTATAAATTAATCTTATTATAATGTTAACAAAAGACCCATTGTATATTCAGGAATTCAGTTATAACTATTTTAACAATATGTAATGTTTGATTTAGTTTTTATAAAGCACAATAACTCTTTAAATAGCGGTCTTTTATCAGATTCTGATAAAATGTATTATTTAATCCAACTTATTATTAAAATCAAGAAAAAATTGATAGCTAAAATTTGCGTTAGAAATGCAAACCAGTTATGAAATTTTACTTTTAATTTAACCTACTTGCGTCTTAATTGGAAATAAATTCATTTTTATGAGTAATTTATGAACAAAAAGTAACATGAAAATTAATCTTCTTTGTCAACAACATCATTTTCTGCAGACAATATGAGACAGAACTAATTGTCAGAAAGCAATGCTGTTACATATGGGTTGGAGACAATATATAAATAGTGAACGAATGGAAACACATGTTGAATAACAGTAAAATAAATTTTTATGTACATTTTTAGTATTATATAGGCTTCATTGTTTGTTATACTTATTTACTCGTATACGAATAGGACAGGGAAGCGACTAGCTGCTACTATGAGTGGAACAATTACAGATAAGACATCAGTTGCGTAATATTATTTTAAGATATCAGATCTCAGTGATGGTCATTTATGTTCGCCTCAGTAAGGTCTTCAGTATCTGAATTAGTCAAATTAGTGCTTATGGTAAGAGGAACTCTATATAATGTTATATCTAACACGAGAATGCGTTACTTCTGAACATGGAAATTGTAGACGAAAAGGAAGTTTCCAGACAGAAATAAAAGAGAAATTGTTCTAGTTATTCGCCAAACACGTATGCTCTCAGAAGCAATGACATATTCCATTTTTTTAGAACTTACTTGGAGCATTACAGATTAGAATTTAATGGCTATGCTGCAAAGCGCCCCCCCCCCGCTCTCATTATTAACATTAATGACAAAAAAAGCATACAGTTGTGCAAAAATAATTAAAACAGGACCAACCGTGATGACTTGACAAATGCAATTTGCTTAACAATTATGGTCTCTAACTTCTTATCACAGCAACAATTAACGTTTAACGGCATTCTTCCGAAGTTCTCCAAACTGACTAATTGATTCCAGTTATAAAACACGTAAGGGGATCTTCAATGGTGTTGAATGCTATTACTTGGTATTCTTTAGGATCAACACACATTCACTGAAGTACAGTATAACATACAAATAATATTTAAACGTACTTCTGGTCAGAATCACAAATTGTTGCAGACAATCTTCCCTGGTGGCTGGTCTTTGTTTCAGACTCGTAGTTATCCGAACTATACAGCAGAATGCTGCACATAGTTGGTTTAATGAAAGTGAGGATGAAGTGAAATAATTATCTTGCTCAGCCATCAGTCTCTAAACCTTAACATTATGGAACCTTAATGGGAGGACAAGTAGGATTCAATTTTCTTCACCTTCATCATAAGCAAAATTGGGAGATTTCTCACCAAAGAATTGGTATATGACATTGTTATCTTTTGTAAGACAACTATAAACATTTATCCGATGTCAAACTATTGCTGTTCTTATCCATTATGTTTATATGGTGAACCAACATCATATTAATAAAATTAATAACTAAGATTACAGGTATTATAATCTATACCATCTGCAGATTACACAATGAATAACGTGAGATAGGTGAGGTGAAAAAATAGGACATAACAAGAAACAGGCAGTCTCAGAGACTGCGCTTTGTTACAAATTTTTCAAAAATCATTTATTTAAAATACCATTCTATTACTTCATTTTGATATTCCGCGAATTTTCAAAAAAATAGGATTTTTTTACCTTTTAAAATGGAATAAAACTTTTCCTAGAAACTTTTATCAGAACCTTAGCTTTTCAGATAAAAATCATATGATATAGTAAATCTTAAGAAATAGTAATAAAATCGAATATAGTATGCATTAATTACTGTGTTTTATTTATTTAATATGTAAAACAAATTCTAGCAAGCAATTTAGTCATCTTCCTTTTTAGTACATTAATTGCATACCTTTTGTCTGAATTCTAAAAAAAACAAAATTTCTGTAAGATAAACATAAATATGACGTGTTTCTGTCTTGCTTGCGGGGCACAAATGATATATTTTCCTTGATCTTAATTTTGTTCCTTCTATGTACTGCTTCACACTCTGAGACTGCTTAAACCTAAAATACGTTTTTTCGTCAGGCGCAGTTCTCAATTTACTCTTGGATTTTTAACTCTTGTACGTAGTAGTAGTGTTAGACTAAATTTACTTTATTTCACAACTACGTGCAAACGTTCATCAGCAGAAAGTTTTTCGTACGTTTTTTTAATTGGAATCACAGTTTTTTTTCCATAAGGTCTTAGTCCAGGAAGACTTACTACGTTGTGAGATGGAGATAGAACATTTGAATTAGGTTCAACGGAAGACCATTTGAAAAGATTTATACCACAGCTATATTTCTCAGAATTACTCTCTGCTTCTGACTCAAAGAAATTATTGTATGAAAAAATTTCCGAGTCTGTAAAGTGGGAACTTTCACAGAAAAAAATCTTCTTCGCCTTCATTTTCTCCCATAAAATCACTACCAACTTCGCCCACAATCTTTAGCAGGTCTTCCGCGAGGATAAGATGAATTAATCAATCTGCTCAAACCTAACTTCAGAACCTTTTGTACTATTGCCGTAAATTGAAACATTGAAAGAGAGATGCAGGCTCGCAGACATCTATTGAAGAATGAGATGGAATTTCAACCGGATGCACATACTAAAAGATTATGATAAGAGGAGGTGATGATCAAGGTCACAAAAGAAAAAGCCAAAGAATAAATTCTTTTGGATAAAGGGTGTAATAGAAGTGACAGGAGGAACATGTTGAGTGGTCTCACGTTCCATGTTATTTAAAATGATGATATCGCTTAAACGCTTGGTGAAAGAAACTGTAGCTTTTCAGCCATTGAGGATATGGTTCAAATTTGAATTATTTTTACGTAATGATTTTTTTTTAAAATTTTAGCGCTTGTTTTATTTTAAATCTCGTATAAAAATAATAAAAATTTACACAGCTATAATTCATTTAAAGAAACTTGTTGTAATACCTGTACCTCTCAAAACTGTATTTTTCAGTGAATCTTTAAAATTTAAGGTAAAAAAATCAATATTTAACGCTACTCCATTTTTTAATTCTAATTTTAAAATAATATTTTTTAAACTTAACTATTTAAATCAAAAATAAATTAGGCTTAGAATATATGGTAGGCTATGAATAAATCAAGTTGCTACAACAGAGTTATTATATAAGTCAATGCATTATTTTTAAAAAACAAAATCATATTCATTCCTTTTAATCACAGTTTTGTAACAAGTATTCCTTAAAATGAAAAAAATAAAACTCACTTGTTCCTGCTATAATTCGATTAAATATATCTCAGTATTTAGATGTTTAAATACAGCAAGTTTTTAATTTACTACTACTACAACAACTTTTAAAAGAGAATCCAGTGGATTCAAAATGTTTGTTTCTAATATAAAAAAACTATTTTATTAATATAACAATATAAATATTTCACTACTGATACAAACATTTTTAAAACGCTTTTCAATTGAACAATTTTATTTAAATGTGATTACATAGAAATCATAAAAACGCAAACAAAAATACCATTATATTAATTTTATAGAATAAAAATATTTAAATTACGGAATGTTGGCTTAGAGATAGCATCTTTAATGCACATATTAATATTTCAGAACATTTACAATGAAACATAGATAATAATTATTTATTTATTCTTTAAAATTGTTTTTTTAAAGCATCAAATAATGCTAGATGACAGAATATGAATAATAAAGAGCATTCCGTTAAATGTGAAATGCTTAAGGCGGTCTTCACGTAATTTTAAAAGACGTAATAAAAATTGGAATATTTTTTCCGATAACAAAATACTCGAGCTTCAATTTTATATTCTGATTTCCCTATCTTATAGAGAGCAGTATATTTTTTTGTACTTCTTATTTCTGTCTGAATCAATCTCTTTTTTTTTCTGGAGTAAAATGTGTTGTATATTTTGTGACCTATGCTGCAATGCTGAACAGGTTTCGAACTTAACATGTTTATGGAAAAACTGTCATATTGTTAGAATTTTCCTAAATTAAAAACAAAAAAAGAAAAGAAAAATGCATCATAAACGAATATACATGTTACATAGTAACAAATGTTTAAGAAAATTGGAAAATTTTCTTTTTGAAAATGTGCTCTAAGATTCGATCCAGTTCTTTGACACTAGGAGAAGACAGTCTTCATATTTTTTTTAAAATTTTCTTAATGCATTACAAACATCTTACAGAACTATATAATTACAAACGATAAAGTGGATCCAAAGTCAAGTATCGAACGAAATAAAAACAAATGAAAGAAGTGAAGAGATTAAAAAAATTCCTTAAAATGTTCAAACTGCTAAAAGTTAAAATCTATTTCATTTTAGAAAAGTATAATGTTCCTTCTAGAAATTAAAGATATAAATTTCCTAAATTACATTGTTATTTATAATATTAATTTATAATTGAAGACAAAATTTTGAGATACATATAATAACATAAAAAGAAAAATAAATGAGCTCTTAACTTTTTTTTTATCATGGCCAAAATAGTACTTCTAATTTATTTAGGTCCTGTTGCTTTTGGATAAATAGATGTATATTATTATGTTAAAATTTTCAAACATCTAAACATTTAGTTTTATTAAATATACTAAAAATAAGAATCATTATTTAAATGGTGTTTTTGTTGATGATATTCCCAAAGAACAACAGGTCTAGACTAAGTACATGATACTATGCTTCCTTAAACAATTTGAAACAATAAAGAATTAGAGAGTAAATCCTGTTTGGAAAGCCCCAAGTTATATAAACACGTGTTTTATTGAAATTAATTATAATTTGTAAATTTTGTCAAGGAAATATGCATTAAGAAACCTTTTGAAATACTTTTATTCACTGATATATGGAGGATCTTTAAGCGCAAAGTATTTCTCCTATTTATTAAATGAGTACCTTTCAAACTCGTTCTTTTTACTCAGAAGACAAATGAATGAATTTAAGTATATATAAAAGAAAATTACATCTTATATTTAAGAATTTATAGTTGTTGTTGCAAGTCTTTTAAGACCAGAAAATATAAAATAATTTTATGATTATCCACTCGAAAAAATCTGAAATCATTGATAGATTGGAAAGAATATCTTTTTTGTAGTCCAAAATAAGGTAGGGTATGATCAGGAAATGCTTGGATTATATAAGTTAGGCCATTAGGTTAAGTCTGCTGCCAAATATATTCTTTGAAAAAATGAGCCAAAGTAGTTTTCTCCTGTCTGCTACTCTAAAAGATCAGGGAGACTCTCATACAAATGCAGTGATATCACTTATACACTGTTGAGTAGTTTAGGTGAGTCTGCCTTTGTTCCATAAACGTAAGAGTGACCGTGAGAACTGAGCACTCATTTTAGCCAATGTGTCTGCTGTCTTGTTGTTTTCTAGATCTAAATGAGAAGTAATTTACGTCTCTAATGAAGAAGATAAGAACACTTCTAAACCTATTCTGTTTTTCAGTCCAGAAAAGATTGTAACCTTTCACCTTGAGAAAGATACTATTTTTTCAATTGTGGGATGATCGATACAGCATGGAAATTTGTGAGTGAGATAAATGGGAAGAATGAGAAACGTAAGAGATGTAAAACACTAAAGCACTAAATGACAGAAGTCTTACTTAGATTCATCACCTACAGACGTTAACGGGAAAAATTGGAATAATCTTCATGCTTTGGGTGTCCTTAAATAGAGTTAAATACTTCCAACGTACTTCCTCCAGGATGAACCAAACCACAGTGAGACAACATTCATAACTAGAGAGGGAATATTTACATTTTTATACGCATTATCATATTCAAAGTCTTAATTGAAATTACGAAATTATGATTAATCAAAATTGATTTTTTTTCCTTTCATTTGTGAAATTATTTGCTCTAATTGCTTCAGTAATAAACAAAAATAAATAATATTTTACTTTTGTGTTAAATATCACCTCAAATCAAAGCACAAGCATCTTTGAAACAAGCTTACTCTAAAAAGTAGCATGATATATTTACAACAAAGATTTTTATTAATAGTTTTCAAGACCAAATTTAACTATTCGAAAATATGCAAAATGACTTGTTCTTGTTTAAAACAAATTATCAGCAATTCTTTTATAAGGTGACAGTTCACCTCAGAATTTTTTTTTAATTAATGTAAGTTTTGCCTCCAAATGCATATTTTAAGACCTTATGGGGTTTCAAAATTAGAAAAACACCCATGAAATATTTTGATAGTATATATTTGTACTATCAAACGTGCACTATATACCAATGTAAGCAAACTTTAAGACTTTCTGTAGAGCATGATAACTCTAAAGAAAATAAATGTATTGGCATTGTGTGAAAATTGAATAATATTGAACATTAATTTTGCTAGAGAATAGACAATTATTTTGATAACATAGCTGTTACGTAAGAAGTTATGGTAGTTTGAGTTCTGAAACCTAAAATTTGTTTTGAAAGTCATTATAATTTTCTCTTTATTACAATATAAAAAAAAAACTTCAACTTATTATAAAATCTCAGTAACAGTCAATTCTATGTATAAGTATTTGAAAAACATATGTATGAATTTTCAAATTCAGCTATACATAATATTTTGAGTATTGTCTTTTTCTGTAATGAAAAATATCGATTTTAGAAATCCTTTCGAGTCAGAGAAATTCATGATCTAGTAACATTAAAACAGCAGCAAAACTCAGCTTATTAATAAGATAGAGAAACAAATTTTAAACATATTTTTAAAGATAAAAAAATTAACTTAAACAGGAGATTAAAAATAAAAATTTGATACCTTGACTAAAAATTGAGTTTGCAAGGCGTACTGTCACGTTAATTTAAAGTAGTTAAGTTAAATGCCACGATAAAAAAATTCTTTCATTTCTTTTAAGCTAGTGTAATGTTGACCTAAGCTATTTCATAAGATAAAATATAGAAAGCATGACATGTATGTAAATTACTTACAAGTTTACAGATAAACAACGCAAAATTAATCATTGTTTAATATTTTTAGGTAATATTTCCTTCTTAGTTAATCATCATTTCCTTATTTAAATGCTTAGTATTATTTAAAAAGCAAGTTACTTTATCTTATCTAATCTATATGTTTAGGAAATGACTTGGAAGTTAAGCATTCATTTTAGCATTAATGACTTCAAATTCAAGCTTTTAAAAAATTAAAACATTTTAATTCAATATTTTATTTACATATGAACTAAAAGGTATAAAAAATATTTTTTTGAAAGTAAAACAATACATAATTTATAAAAGTTTGAGGCGCTTAACTAAGATTAAAAATTATGTGAGCTATGCGTCTGTGGAAATCTTCAACTGAATTGAACGCTATTAAGTGTAAAGCCCAATTTAATTGGAGAATTTTGAATTTTAATTTGTGTTATTTTTCTAAGCAAAATGTCACTTAATATTTTGGTTAATACATTAAAAAATGCATTCCTTGACACTAAATAAAAATCTCTATTCTTAAGTCCAAAATAATACCTGAAATAAATTAAATTGAAAGGCTAGACGCCGGGAGGAGGAAACAGATCACCAAAAGCTTACCTAAAACTTCGAATTACTAGAAAATTACTTATACTAATGTGTTTAAAAAGTTATGAACTACTGTATAAAATTGAATACACAACATGCAAATAAAGTGTCAAATGTATGAAATAAATAAAACCACAAAAATGTACAATTTTGCATTAATATCCATCATCATTACTCTGAAGCAAAAGACATAACAGAATTTTTTATGACATGTCCCCCCCCCGGTGTAAAAAGGACGGATTACTTGCCGGGCGTAATAGGTTAAGTGCCGATTACTGATAGAGATCTGCAATTGAATACTTTGAAAGTCACTTTTATGTGCCCGATTTCTTATTTCTTACTTTGAATTTGCACACAGTTTGAAAAACTAAAGTGACACGAAACAAAAGTGCGTCATCTACCATTTTTCTATTAATATGATTTTTCTTATATTCCACTACATTTTAAGTATGCATAAATTCTGAAAAATACCTTAGTGTATTTTGAACCTTTTGAGTACCAAGCATATGCAAAATTATACGATATATACTAAGGAATGTGGTGCATCTGAAATTAAAAAGAGGGCAACGTGTACTTTGGAGCCGGTTCAATAATCACCAAAAATAGCTCGTGTTCCCATTTAATAATTTGACGATATATAAAAATTATGTTAGATGGATAGAAACTTTTAGCAATACAAATTCAAAGTTCCTGAAAAACGACGGTTCAAATAGACTTTCCACATTCAGAAATTCGACAGTATTTATTTTGTACTTTCAAAAAGGATCGAATATTTGATCTTTTTGATAGGGTTTTGGAACTTAATTAATTTAGAGTTAATATATCCTGAAAAGATAACTTTAATTTTTTTAAATGGTAAAGTAAATTTTGATTATATAAAGCTCAAAACCATCTGAAAAATACACATTTCTGAAACATATGATAGCGTTTTTCCGAAAGAAATGAATCATGTAATTATGTAATTTTATTTATATTGAACAATTTTATTTATATTGAACTTGAATTGATAAGTAATTACGGGTAATGTTTAAATAGATAGTTGTATATCCTAAACAATTATTTAAGAATAGAATATGTAACTTGATTCTTAATCGTTTATGCAGATTTTTCAAACTCTTTTAAAATGAAACGATACCCAAATAAACAGGAAATCACCGTTTATTATTAATAAAATATAAGTAGGCCACACAAAAAGAAGACTATTTTAAAGAACTTGCAAAATACATAAATAAGCACCAAAAAGTTCCGTTTTTATTCACTCACAATTCTTTTAAAAAAATGTTTCTCATTGTGAAGTTATCCTTGGTGATGACCATGATGATATACTTGTTAGTATCAATAATGTGGGTGATAATAATAGAGTACTAAATGATGGAAAACATGTTGATGATCGTGATGATGTCGTTGATGTTGGAGACCATGAAAGTTTCCTTGATGATGACAAAATTGCTGTTGTACGTGATGTTCGTGACCATAATAATGAGAGGATGATGTAAATTGGTATAAGGCACGATGTAAGTTGGATCTTGGTAAGCAGTTCCAAGTTCATTGGTATGCACAGTGGCTTTGAAACTTCGGTGATCAGCTACTAACTGGACTTCGCTGTGAACGCCCCTGTTGTCGGTGAACCATGCCTACCCCGAACGTGTCTATGACCATCTCCGTGTTCATGTCTATGCTGAGATCCATGGTGGTCTGTCACTTCGTACCCAAAGCTGTAAGCTTGAGAGTGATGATGGTGGTGCTATAAATGATTATGAAGAACATTTTAAATATGAGCCGAGTAACTACGTACACAGTACACTATGTACACAGACGTACATAAGTTCAAAAAGAAAAAAAAGTTTCTTTCTACGTGTACACAATGCTGACAAATATACCTATAATCGGTATTATAGATGATGCATTTATTGGAAAATAAACGATTGATTATTGTTAGAAAAAAATCGACATATTGGATTACCAAGCATAATGTTTTAAAAATAATGAAAATGTTGCTAAAATAGCACACAAATATTGCTAACAATTACTTTTATTAATGCTAAAATTTATTAACAGGTATCTTAGGTACTAGGATAAGGAGATCTTTTATTTCGCTCTGAATGGTTATAATAGATATCACACATAGCTGTTTATTACCATAGAATTATTTAATGCACAAATTGTTAATCTCATAATACGGATTTTACAATCATTACTTTCTAGGAAAATATATCTTAAAGCTCTTGTTTTTATTTCATGTGGAATCTTATTATTTCAGGTGTAGGGGTTAGTATATCCGCTTTCAAATATTAAGTATAATCATTTGAATAATCATATGATTTATATCACTCAAATTATAACTCGATAATTATAAAATAACTACCATATAAAAATTCAGGAAAAGTTACTTCAAACTTAATGTATTAGTAAAACTTCCAAAGTTGATTAAGAAAGCCACAAGAGTTACATTTTAAAAAGCACAATATATATATATATATATACATTTGATAATTTATGAGAAGTGCATTATAATTATAGCAGGATATTGGAAAAAATCGTTAGAAATTTTTCTCAGAATCATTTTTCTATTTTTTCAGTAATAATCAAATTAATTAATTAATTAATTTACAAAAAAAAGGGGATATAATAAAAATATTTAAAACAAAATGCTCTCTTATTAACATATTACTATGTTTCGAGGCAATCAGGAACCAAGACAATATGTCTTTAGATTCTGGGAAATTATCAGAAAAGCGCATCAAGTTGTTATGCCTTTATATTCTTAAGGAAATTTTGTAAATTTCTCGATAATTATTTTCATGAGCCATTATTTCTGTATATTAAATTATTAGCTCTAAGATCCCTTTGGATTGATTTCACCATGAGCAAATGATCGAACTCTGCAGTTAAGCGCAACCTATGAGCATCAAAACATTTTGGCTAAATCCTGAATTGCTAATTTTTACACTGTATCTTTTATATATAGACATACGAAAAGAAATTCTTACATGATAAAAAAAATGATATGAATGTAAAGATAATATTATTGAGAAAGACAAAGATAAAAAAAAAGTGGGGACTTTATTTTTGTAGAAATTTTAATACTGAATATTATTTTCTTCCAATACATTTCAAAAAAAGCTTAATATTAGTATCTAACCGTGAAGTAATAATTTAGATCGCACGCCTATAGAGATCTTAAGGTAAAACAAATAAATTATAATCATTTCAGGCTGAAATTGGTTAAACAGATATTACAAATTGATTAGGGTATAGTATTATTTTTAAATTTCTTTCACGTATAGTTGCTTAATAGACAGATTTTTTTATTAAAAAAAAATAATAAGTACTCCTAAACTTTTTTCGCTTTTATTTGGCTATCTGCGTATTTGGATCTTGTAAGATCCAAATTTATGAACTTTTTTCGAAGTTGTAAGACTTCTTGAGTTGGACTCGTCACACAAACACACACAGATACATATATATATATATATATATATATCATTAGTGTGTTTGTGTGACAGTCATTGCAGTAGATGTATGGTATATATATACATAAATAAAAATAGTTGGACAAATACAGAATTTTCACCGCTGAACGATTTAAGGTCAATCATTCAACACATTATGTGCATTAGGTCAATATCATATCATTAGATCTCATAAGAATTCAAACAATTATTCAAGCGTTCAGCATTATTAATTTCTCTAAATAGCCAAAATGAGGATGTGAAAAGAGAGAAATTTGAAAGAACAAATATATTTTAGAATAAGATTTTTTTTTCATTTTTTTTACTCTGGTAAAAGATCTTCT
>BMAW01011833.1:69032-108316 GCA_019974015.1 Nephila pilipes
TCCTTTGTTGTTTTTCTTCATTTTTTGATTTAAATACTTTTCAATTTTTCTTAGTTTGAACACTTGCCTAGTCACTAAGTAATTTTCGACAGAACCTGTTTTTGTTTTGCATTGTGTATCATTTATAATATAAGAAATATTTGACAGCTAAAAAGTAAGAGTCAAATTTTCCATTTGCACATATTTAAATACTTATGTTTCAAAAATATTCTTTAATAATATTAAATGGTTTAATACCTAGAAAGCTTTTTGATTTCACTGAAATTTCATTTACATGTATATATATATATATATATATATATATATACGAGAATAAAAATGAACTCATTTTTAAATGAATTGATAACTTCTTTCATACTTTCATTCTTTTGAATGAGGGCATATATATGCACTAATTCAAAACTAATTGCGTTGATTGTATAAATCATAAAACGTCGATTTGTTGATATGTTTATAATTCAAATTAAGCATAGGCTTTTTCAATTTTTAATTCTCTTATTATTTATGTCTGTGGTATAATAATGTCAATTTATAATTAAAATATTATTAGATGTTTTTAAGTTTTATTTCTTAATTAATTATAATTAATAAACATGGGGGATTCTATGCAAGCAACATTTGAACATGGATTGATTTCAGACTTTCGTAATTCTTTTATGAATATAAACAATAAACATTAGATCAGTTTAATATACTTTTAAAATACTAGGCCATATGCTTTCCTTATTCAATTTCGAAAAACAGAAATACTTCCTGCTTTGTATAAGAATTTTAAATATTAGTCTAGTTAATTATTTACTAATTGCTTAAAATGTATACATTGATTATGACGATTTAAGATGACAAATAACCCAGAGGAAAGTTCAGAATCGTAAGAGAAATTTTCCCACTTTAATATAAATTTATTTTTTTAAAAATTAAAAAAAAAATGTTTTGATATGATTGTAAGTGATATTTCATCTATCTCTTACTTTCTTACTGCAAGAGGTTTCAACTATTGCTCATATGACATAATAACGCCTTTAGGTCTATAACAATAACAGTAACTTTATTTTATATATATTCAAGCTCTCGCTTCGCCCCTACCTCTCACACGTAAGTACAGGTTGCATCCATTGCAATGGACTGGCAAACCCTCTCTTATACAAAAGGAGGGATTACCACAATTTTCTTTCGCCTACAGGCATCATATATACTACAATGATTTGATAAGTGAGATCTGTAAACATTTAAAATACTTAAGTCAATGCAAAAATCTATATAAAAACAATGATTAATAATTTGTGTTTGAAAGGAGTGCAACTGGACTCGGTAAGATTATGGAAAATTACCATTGAATGTTCCTAAATTTTATTTAAAAAAGAAAAAAAATGCATTGGTTATTGCTTTTCCTTAACACACATACACAATCGAACCTCTAATTTCATAAAATGCATTCTTATTTTGAATTAGTGCCTACACAATAATGAAATATATTTAAATGAAATTTTTTTTCTTCAAAAAAAATAGAATAAAACTAGTTTTTTTTCTTTTTTTCAAATAAATTACCTTCAATATCAATTACCTTCCTTCAAGAAAACTTTTGTGCAATATTTATAGTCTCTCGTGTGATCTGCGGGATATCCCACAACTAAATTCGAAAACTACGATGAATCTGAAATACAAACATCATATGCAATTAACAGGTAGACTGATGGACCTTTAAACGAAAAGTAACAACTGACGTAAATTTTGGCGAATTATCTCAAGAAATCATTTTTGTATCACATAGTTTCCATTGCGTTTTATCTTAGCCATTTGCAAAAACACAAGGTGTAACTAAAAGGAAACTGGGTTAATTCTAGAAAAACTTGTATTTTTTATTCTTCGCAATTTTAACTTTATCCATTTTAATATACACATCTCCATGATTCCTACACTGCTCTATTCCAATTCTCCATTCAACAGAGCAGTATAGGAAGCCCTTTTCTGAAAAAGCTTCCATGGTCTACATCACTTTGTCTTTTACATCTAGAACTGTTTCAACTATTGTTGCTTTCAGAGCTGATTTCACCTTAAGGGATAGAAAAAGTCACATGAGTTAAGATCTAGTGAAAAGAGTAGATATAATATGAGTAGTCATCTTATGCTTGTTCAAATACATCTTAACAGACAATGCGGTATGAGATGGGGTGTTGTCCTTACGATGAATTGATGACTTCTTTCTCCCAAATTCGTGCAAATTATTTTAGACAAATTCTTTGTCAATTACTATGTTTTTCAGGAACTGCGCAAATATTCAGCCAACGGATCAAAACGCTGATTTTTTTCAATATTTTTGTCGTCTGTCGCTGTCATGGTAGGTCGTCCTGAATGTGAGTCAGCTTCAATCTCCTCTCATCCTTTTTGAACGTTTAAACCACTTTAAAATCTTAGAGCGTGATAAATATTCATCAGCGTATACTACTTTTAACGAAAAATGCAATTTTGTGGCGGATTTAATGAATTGCAGTAGAAATTTTGCACAACATATTGCCTTTTTCGACGGTTGCTGATGCTTGGACTGATTCGATTAAAAGTCACTGCTCAATTGAAGGGACGGCAGTCATTCAGGGGCAGGAATGGAAAAAGGGTGTATCACGTATTTCGGTCATGTGTCCTATGATCTAAACATAATTATACTCTGTGTGTTTGTAGATCTATGAGTCCCGTTACGCTTTAGTTACATATTGTATTTTAGGTATTAACTAAAATTTAAACTATCTGTGCAAGAGTAAATAAATAAGAAATTCTAATAAATTTTACAAATTTGGTTAAACTCTTATAAATATGATAAGAAATTGCTTAAATTATTTCTTCTTATTATAATCTATATAAGTTCTAAAAACGTACGACTTACGTGAAAAAGTAACGAAATATTTAAATTTACTGAAGCATTTTACACTCGAACCAAACAATTGATTATTTTTATTGTGTGAAAAGCTCAAACTTTTTGAGGAGAAAGAGATATATACTTTTATTTTTAGATTTTTTTGTTGGACATGTAATAAACTTTAAAAATATTTCTTCCGTGTAAATCAAATTTTTAGTAGTTAGCGATACTTGTTATCATATTTATACAAAAAATTAAAATGATTTCAGGAAAAACACAGATGAATACAAAATCGAAAAAAATTTATTTGGCTTAAGAAATGAATTACAGAATGAATTCGCGGGTCTTAACTAATAAAATTATTTGTCGGATGACTTCAACCTTGATGATGACCATGATGATGGTGTTCATGGTGATGAAGAGGGGCATGATGGGCATCAGAATGAAGTTTGACGTGAGCGGGATCTTGGTTAGCGGTTCCTGGTTCGTTGGTTTTTACCGTGGCTCTGAATCCTTGATGGTCAGCTACGTAATGCACTTCCCTGTGAACACCTCTGTGATCAGTGAAACCATAGCTTCCTTGAACATGACCGTGACCATCTCCATGCTCGTGTCTATGCTGGGATCCATGATGATCTTTCACTACATATCCGAATTTGTAAGGTTGAGGATGGTGATGCTGTAGAACAAATTGATAATAAGTATTTTATGTAAAATTTTCAATTTTATCCCAATTTACTAGTACTACTGTACAACATGATCAATTTTCATAGAGTGGAAAGTAAGTTTGTAAGGGTGAGGAGGCTACCAAAATTGACATTTACATGTAGACCTGAAATTAGAGTTATTACTTTATTTTGTAATGATAAAAAAACAAGCTGCTAATCCGTCTGATTCTATATCCAAGCTTTGAAGTCCTTGTTATTACTTATCTCTTTAGATGAAAGAGAGAGAGAAAATATGCCTCTATCATTTAATGGTGAATCAAAAGAACATTACAGAAACATTTCTGATAGGGATTTGTAGAAATATCTTTTTAATATTTTAAGTGAATAATATATATATATATATATATATATATATATATATATATATATATATATAGATTCTGAATGCAATGTATTTCCTGGGGCAGTCTGTTCATAAATTTAATAAGTCCTAGCTACGTTAAGCTAACACACTAAGTCCAGTAATATAATGTTAACTGTGTGTGAGTGATAAACTATCAATTAATACCTATATAAATTATAGTAAAAATGTCCGAAACCGCAATTGAATCAGCCTATTTTAACATTTTCCCTCGAATGACTTATTTACCTGTAATACCAATATACATATTCGCTTGAGGAATTATAGCTTAACATCATGAAGTTACTAAATTGGAGACGTTACAAATATAAATAAGTTATGAAAACTATATTATTGAATTTTTGTGATAAATTTAGCTATATCTTAAAATGAATATAAATTCCAGACTTCATAGGAGGAAAAAAACCCGGTAGAACAGGAAAATATTTAACAAAAATATTTCTGTTAGCAGTCAAAATTGAAGAAGAAAATACTATAGTTTTATTTTGTAAGTAAATTATTAACAGTTAAAATAAAGTTATATTCACATAAGTACATAATAGCATGTGGTATTTACGTATTCAAGCATTATTTTATTTCTTGATATTATTTGTTTGTTCGCATAATATATGAAAAAAAGCTGTGTTAGTTTTAAAGTTGTATTTAAGTGTTTTAATTTGTTGTTTATTTTTCTTAACTTTTAAGAAAATGAATTACACAATTTATGTAAATTTTTCTATTGAATTTTATATAAAAAAAAATTTTGATGATTAGATGTTACAACCAGGTTTATGTGAATGGTGTAAGATTCTTTCAGTGAAATTAGAGAAAAAGTGTATCAACCCTCATCCAGGAAGGAAAATAAAATCTTTTGTGTACATGCTGCGGCGTAGTTTGTCAGACTCATGCAAAATTATATATATTACTTATTTCATAGAGCTTTATTCTCGCTTACTCTTGAAATATCCCATACTATTAGTAAAAAAAAACCTGAAATCAAAATGTCACGAGATTTATATTAGGCTTATGAATTTAGTTATTGAGCTTTGAAGTTTATGGCATCGAATAACAAAATTGAAAACTTCAATCGTTTAATAATAGTAATTTTGGAATACATTAATAAAATTTACGGAACTTTCTTTTTAATTCTATCTTTGATTTGTAAATTAATTTTTCGCGTGATTTAAATGAATCTTGCTTATTAAGAAAAAACTTTATCATTAAGAAGTTTCTTATCATTAAAATTCCCTAAAAGTAAAACTTTGTTAATTATTCCTGTTACATCAATTTAAACCCCTATTTATAATTTACTTATTGAAGATAACATTGTTAACATTGTGATATTCTCGAATAAAAAAATGTTATGAAGGGGAAAACATTTTAGGTAAATACTCTTAAGAATATACCGGAACTGAAGAATGAAACATGAAAGTAAAGTAACAGAGAAATGTTACTTTGATGTTTTATCCCAATATCAGATTTTAAAAGTAGTTTATGAATTTTTTTTTCGATTTATTACCATACAATTTTCAATATATTTCGAAGAACACCCAACATAAAAATTGCATAATGCAAAAATTATAGACTCATTTCCCTTTTCAAAGCGAAAGCTGAAGTTTAAAAAAATTAAATGTCATTTGAATAATTACTGAATAACATTAATGAATAGTGAAGAAAAATAATTTTTACTTAGCTTCAATTGTTGATTTAATAGCATTTATATTGCCTCTAAGTGTAAAGTTTATTCATAACAAATTAATTAATTAATAATTGTTCTCCGCGAACAGTTTTCAAAGGAATTAAAAAGAAATATTTTAAATGCTAAATATTTATTAAGAAAGGTTTAAAACTTTAAGGAGCTATATGATTCTTTTATTTATTTATGTTAATTTGAAAAATAACTTTAGTTGTTATAATATAAGATTATGATTCATTTAATTTAACATTCCTTCAATATTCTTATTTGAATCATAGGTATTAAGCAAATACTACTAAAAATTAGTAAATTACACATGAAGTACGTATTTAACTTATAATTTTATACAATGCTTTTAGTTCATAATATTTTAAGTACTTTAGCTCATTTTTGACCATGAGTATATAGTTTAAACATAGTTTTACAAATATTTAAACATATTAAACAAAGAGCAATTAAGCATTCATATAAATAAAAGTAAATGACTAAATACTAAATGCATATAAATTCATAGACTTTAAAATAATATTTAAAGCCTTTAAGAAGTATCAAATGTTATGCTTACATGCAAGATGATCTAAAAATATTACGAAATATTTGATTTCCTATCTTAAAATAATTTATAAAATATTCTGTAATTTGATTCAATGCTCAAAAAAAGTATTTAAAAAATGTTTATAATGATTATCAAGTAACACATTTAAAAAATCTTTTCTCTACTCCATTGGAAAAATATTTTAATTAAAATTAATAAAATATTTAAAAAATTAACATACTTCATGATGTTCATGATGACTGGCATAAACAACTGCAATTACTGCGATGACAATTAATATCTGAAAAATAAATAAAGAGTTTACATAAACGTTACATTATTATTCTTATTTACATAGAAATAAATTGTAGGAAAAAGTTCAATAAAATAATTATAGATATACATACACACGCACGCAATTGCACACACATGCATACACATACATATATATATACATGTATGAATTTTCAGTTTTCTTGCAGTGCTAATAAACATTATCAAACGATACATGTATATTAATAATGTAAATATTTCATATTAGCATTCAAATTATTAAATTGAATAATTAAATAGTACAACACATATATAATAAAATAAAGTCAGACGAAAAGTAATCACCTTTGCAATCATTTTTAATTTGTGTGAGCTTTTTGAGAACAGTAACAATATACGTATAGACAGCGACAAGTGAGGTTTTGATAATTTTCAGTTAGTGCTGGTGTTTATATAGTCAAAAAATGAACGAAAACACAAGGCACGAAAGGATCTGTTTTAATGTTTTAAGGTCACCAATTTAGCGTAATAACACTTATAAGGTCAATCCTACACCGGTTTCTCACAAAAGAGTTCGACAAGTTAATTCAAGCATTCAGTGGAAATTTGTTTCGCTGGCAAAGAGAAATTCAAATTATTAATAATCTTTAACAATAAAAAAATTGTTTCGTAAAAATTAGATAATAAAAGCGGATATATATGTATATAATTAAAAACTTATCTTGATAGTAGGTTCATTCTACACAAAGGAATTGATTATTCTTTTTTGTTAGTTGTAACGCAGAGAAACATAAAATAGTTGTAACAAAAGTTAGTAACAGTACAATAGTTAGGTGTAACAAAAGAATAAGTTGAAACAAAAATAAGATGGTAATTTTTTTCTTCTAATTATTACTTATAACATTATTATGCGTCAAAAATTTCAATTCGAGAAGCTAGAATATTTGTTTTATATTAGACTAGAAATAATTCTTTAGTCTAATAATGGAAAAGTTTTACATAATCTTTCTATCTTAAATTGACGTATTTAAAATGGAATCTTAATGAAGAAGGGATGTATGTCTGCGCGTGTATGCGTGTGTGAGAGATTATTGTGGTAGCTGTTACTTATTCTGAAAATACTACAATTTTAAATATAAATTAATCTTCTCATCTCATCTGTGTCTAAAGACGCTACTGTGTACAAAGATAGAAAATGAAATTCAATTTAGCTCTTTGCATAAATAAATTTCCGGAAATTAAAAAAAAAATTAGATTTTAGAAAAATGGTTTAAGGAAGAAGTAGATTTGATATAGCAAAAAAAAATTATTTAAAAAGTAATATAAACATAAAATTACAATGTGTCTCGTAAATAAAGCTTAGAAAAAAATTTTAAGATTCTACTTATTTGCCAAAAATAGCTGTTAACAGCTTTTTAACGATCGTTTTTCTTCGGATTTACAATGCCTTCTTCGATAGAAAATAGTTATTTAATCCACATACTTTAAAAAACAATTTTAAAAATTTTAATAATAATTTTTTAATACAATTACATGCATGAAACATAAATCACATTCGTTAAATATCATGGGACCAAAAATACATTACATGCTAAATAGTATCTAATATTTATTCAAATAGTAATTATATTTGAAAAATCAAAAGCAATTAAGGGTAGAAATTGATTACTTATATTTATTTGTAGTATATTTTAATTTCTTTAAGGCAAATTACATTCAAATGTTAGCTGCGCGTAGAATTATATCGTAAAGCACAAAAAGATACTTTCTACCGAGTCACAATGAAACCCTTTTTTATGAATTGTCGTGTTTCGCTCCCATAAATTCTTCATATTGTTCTTCATCTGGAAGTCTTTTTAAGAAGTTTTTACACCTAAGTTATAATAATAGATATTCCATGTTTATTATTTAGCCCAATTATGAGAATAAGGTACTCAAGAGCTTCATTGTTTATTTTTAAATTAAAATTCTTAGATTATTTCAGAATCATTGATTTCCAATTTATATTTTTTACATCCATGAAACAACGATTCAAAGCAAGATAATTTTATTTTTATTTTTTTTTTCAAAACTTTTAATATATTTGTATAACCTTACATTCTCCATTTGTAGTTTACTTGAAAATGTAGTTTACTCATAGCAATATATTATCGATAATTTAACAGTATAACGAACAACAGCTTTCGACCACTTGACTTCTTTTCTTAGTATCATATACATATATATGTATATATATATATATATATATATATATATATATATATATGTGATATATATATACATACATATATACATATATACATGTGTGTGTGTGTGTGTGTGTGCAAGTAGGTGGGTGTGTGCTTCAGTATGCGCGCGTGCGTGAGTGTGTATATGTATATTATTTTGATATATGTATATAATAAATCTTTTAGAATTATAAATAGTAAAGTTCTATGATGCATGCATGTTAAAACTAAACATTTACTTGTGACTACAAATTTTAAGAGAAGTATTTTTTGAGAATATTTTTACGGTCTTAACATCTTATTCGTACATTGTCTACTTTTTTACTTTATAAAATTTTGTTGAAGTAAAAATAATATTTTATTTTGAAACAGGTAAAATAATACTCATTTTACATTTATTTCTTATCATTTCTCAAGAAACACCGCAATTGTATAAAATCCAAAATAAAGGATATGGATGTAATACCAGTTCATTCTATATTTAGCATTAGCTATTTTTTTGAAGAGAAGAATTTCACATTATGGTATTATAGCCACTTTGAGATTGAGGGACGCATTACTGCATTCTGTTATACGCAAGGCAGACTTTTACTGCGAAACTGATGCTACATAAAACATTTTTTTAGTTGGGACACAAAGCGCCTAACACACTCAATTGTAACGGGGTTTACACACTAGAAAGCAGATAAATTGTTGCTATGTTTACTGCGTCAAATAACGACGTAGAACTAGGGAAAGTGATATTTTGCTAATTACAAGCAGCATTAGAGTTCGAAATAAAAAAGTGAAACTCTTCATTTAGTTAACAAATTTGTCAACAATATCTCAATTAAATTGCGAGATGTTCACATATTGAAAGGAAGTCATGGATTCCTAATCAGTATGAGGTGTGGTTATTAAAGAAAGACACTGACGATGTAAAAAATCTTATTCATTTCATACGTATTTAATTATTATCAACTTCAATACACACTCCTCTTTTATCCCTACAACGTTCCTTTCAAATCTTCCATTGTTCGAAATGGAGCAGCAATTCGTCTTCTGTCAGCTCCTTCATGACGGAGGCAGATTTCTCTCTCGCAGCTTCAATTGATTCAAATCGTGTCCTTTTAATTCAGATTTCACCTTAAGAAACGGATAGAAGTCGCATTGCACAAGATCCAGCGAATAAGGTGGATTGTCTAACATCAGAATGGTGTACTTGGCTAGAAATATCTTGACAGATAATGCGGAAAGACGTGTCCTTCCACCATTCGGATCGTTATTTTCCTTATCCCTTTACAAATCTCAGTATGAATGTGAAAATAGTAATGCTAATTAATAGTTTGAGCTTTAGGAACCCGGTGAAGACACACGATCCCATGAATATTGAAAAAAAAAAAACAATTATCATTACTTTTTGCTAATTTGTGCTTTTAAGGCTTTCGATGAAGATGAGCTTTGCCTGTGCGTGGATTGACGCTTCGTTTTAGAATCATAAGTAAAACTCACGATTAGTCACAAGTTATTGTCCTTTAATAAATTTGGGTTATTTTCAGTGCCATTCAAAGTGTCAGGGCAAATATTTTTGTGAGCTACTTGTTGTTCAAACGTGAGAATTTGAGGTAACATTTCAGCACACACTGTTAGCATGTTAAAAAATTTTATGTCAAATTTGCCATCCGGATTCTTTATCAATCCCTACAATCTCAGAAATCCCACAAATACTTAACTGACGGTCAGATAAAACCAAATTACCAATTTTGTTCAATATTGTCATCTAAGTTTGACGTGGAAGGGCAACCTGGCAGTGAATAATCTTCAGCGTCTTCTCGGTCATGTTACAAACTCTCAAAAACACGTGCACGAGGTAAACCATCATTGCTATACTCATCTTTCAATAAATTAGAAGTTTCAGTAGCGATGTTTCCAAGTTTAATGTGAAATTTCACAACAATTTATTGCGTTATTGTCACACATCCTTTTTTGGGCGAAATAAAAAAAAAATTCCTTAATGCTAACAAAAGCCGCGACTATACAGATTTGTTTACAGAAGCGAAAGCATTCAAAAGAGAAGGCTTCTCACTAAACAACTGTCTATCGCTGGCGTTTGGCACATGCGTTCTTCTTTAGAAGTAGAGTCAGTCTCGTTATTTAATAGCCCACCTCTTAAGTCAATAGACTGATCCGTAGACCCCAAGTTAGAGCTTCGCATCCCCCAAGCATAGTATTGCGAAAAATTGGGGCAAATTCACACTCGTTTTCAAAGTTTCTTACGGGGTGTGAAAATTAGAAGATTGTAGCCCATTTGAGGTCCTGGGCTCATTACATGTCCTAAAAAGTCCTGGTAAAAAATGAGTTCAAGTGTCATTTTCGTATTTTCTTGGTAAACAAGATTCTGTGGGGTTTTTTTTAAAATATCATGCAATGAAACACTTCGCATGATTCGTTGCTATGCATGTTTCCCAAATACATATTCAAAATGCTCATGCAAATAGGTAAACTCGTCTAATTTTAATTGAAGTCTTTTACGTCCTCGTTTTTTATATAGCTGCTGATCTAGTTTTAATTTAAATTTTTATGACTCTAACCTGCATTGGAATATTCGAAACTTAAGTATCATAGCCGAAATTTTGCTTGTATTAGCTTGTGAGATTTGTTAGTTTTGTATTGTTTTATTTATAAAGATTTTATTCTGCTTAAGGAGCTCTACTTCATATTATTAGTTTTTGCACATAGAATAAGATTCGAAATTAATTTTATTTTCAAGTGTTTCAATTTGTATCATTCTTGGATATAATCTAGATGAAGAATTAAATGAATGAAAATAAATAAATATGACTTAATATTTTGCGCTATCTCTCTAAAATCTAATGCTGATTCATATACGTAGAATATGGACTAATATTTGGACATTAGTTAAATTTCAACTACAACTTGTATTTTATATTTACCCATTCATAAATAGTTGTCTTCTGTTTTATTTAAATAGAAACTTATTTTTATTATACCCCTTCCACCTAGATATTGTTGTATAGTTAATTAAAATGTAATTAGTTCAAATAACATGGGCTCAATTTTATTATTGATATTGAAAACATAACGGAGGAAACGTATCGAAGTTAAAACGAGTTTAGTTTAAAGAAAATAGAGTAGTTTATTGAAATTACTTCAGAAAATACAGATTCTTCAAGTATTAGCTTGAGAAATTTTTCTCTATAAGAAACTCTTAAAAGAAATGAATTCTTCACAATTGTTTTGTGTTGTTGAATTTGGAAAATATACTGTTTGATCCAAATCACTTAGTAATATATCTCTTTAAGTGAAAATAAATCATTTACAAAAAATATTCTGTGAAACTCATTTTTGACAAAATTGATAAAATATAAATGCAAATTAATGCAGAAGAAACTAAACACAGATACAATTCAGAAAAGACAGATGGTGAAATTTGAATTTGTACTAAAGCAGTGTTTTTATCTTTTAGAACTTAAAAGAATAGTTTTTTGAAGACTATAATTTTTTTAAATTAAATATGAATGTAAATTAAAACACATACTAGATTATACAAATTGTTTACCATAAAATATGATTCTCCTTGGCAAGAAACTTTAATATAACGATTTAAATAAAAACATGTAAGTTACATTCAATTTAACTGAATTCTTAATTTCAGTAAGAATAATTAACATCGGTGATAATTTTAAAAACACTGTCTAATATAAAATCCTACTAAATTTGCGATTGTTTTATATTATATTGATTGTTTAAATATGTGACACAACTACGATGAGGTTATTTGTTTTTCAGAAAAATACATTTGTTTATTCATGTATTACATTAATACGATATTTGTTAATCATTATACCAGAGAAACAAATCATAATGGGCAATTTGGCAAAGATGAGTTTAAAAATCGTTTCTGCGCTGTAGTCCTATGCTTACAAATATTCTGCTGAATGTTTCTCAACCATGATGATGTCCTTGATGATGGTACACATGTTGATGTCCATGGTGCTGATGACCATGGTGGTGATGATCATGATGATGCCCATGATGGTGATGATCATGGTGGGCATTAGAATGGAGTTTGACATGAGCAGGATCTTGATTAGCTGTACCAGGTTCATTAGTTTTCACAGTGGCTCTGAATCCATGGTGGTCAGCTACGTAATGAACCTCTCTGTGAATTCCTTTATGGTCAGTATATCCATAGCTTCCCTGAACATGGCCGTGACCATCTCCATGTTCATGTCTGTGCTGAGATCCGTGATGGTCTTTCACTACGTAACCGAATTTGTAAGGTTGAGGATGATGATGGTGTTGCTAGAAAAGGGAATAATGAATTTCTTCAAGAATATAAGTACTTCCAGTTACAAGATACTAGATAAAGTCTCATAAATCCTTATTAAAGAAAGAGGTAGGTGATTATATGTATATATGTATTTGTAATGTTTTTTGAAAACTTGTAATAAAACAGAGCTAAAATGTATACATCAATGTGTAATTAAAATGAAGGTACTAACTCGAAAGTGCTTGAAGTTAGTCTTAGAAATTATGGCAAATAACTAGAAAGCTTCATCTTTGAGATGTAAAGGATTTTGATATTTTAAGTGTACTTTTATTTTAATATTCACGCACACATATGTAAACAAATTTTAGCAAAATTGAGCGAATATTTGGGTAAAAAAATATTATGAGCGAATATAATGGGTAAAAAATAAAAATTGAATAAAAAACAATAAATTATCTTTCTTAAAAACAAATTATGGAATTAATAAGATGTAATTTTATATATATATATATATATATATATATATATATATATTTCTTTACATTTAAGCTTAATGATTAATCAATTAGGAAACATAATTCACACACACACCCACCACATAACACATTCAGCAAATACATAAAAAAAACAATTTGCAATCCATTTATATTTACATACTAGTTATTTATTTAAGCTCTATAAATGAATACAAAAAGAATAATTGCTTCACAGAATACTAAGTATTATTTATCAAAAAGCACATTATATCTTTTTAATAATTTTCAATTGTTGAATTAATTGAAATTTTTTAAAGGAATGCATGTATGAGAAAAGCAATATGAGATCCTATTTCTCTCTTAATTGAAATCTTTTCAAATATAAATTATAAAATAAATGAGAGTCAGATAAAAAACCCAGTGACTAATGTAAAGTGGGAAAAGTATTTTGTCAGAGATATATGAATTGTATATATAGTTATAATCGTCTATTCATAAAAAAAAAAGCTAATATTTTATTCGAAAATTACAGACTAATTAATGTAAATGTTCTAATTGTTCACATTTCTTACAAATTACTAGTTTTAAACGTTTATGTATTCAAATAAAAAATACAGACGAAGATAGATAATTTTGTTTTATGTTGTAAAACTAATTATTTTTTTCAAAAGTTTGTAACCTATAATTATGTTTCAACAGAATTAACTCTACAAATATAAGTATTTTATTAATGTATTAATATATACGTATATATTATATTTTTGCTTAAAAGCAAATCATGTCAATTACTAAAATTATCTTTCAATGTTTTATATAAAACATTGCATCCTCATTTAGAGCGAAAATTATTTAAAGATGAATTCGTAATCACTGTGCTTTGGGCTAAAATAAGCTATTGTAATATGATACTGATTATACCAGTAATAATTTCTATAATATTATATTATGGTTAGAAATATCTTAAGAAACTACTTAAAATTTGAATTTTCATTTTGCGTTTTATGGACAAAAGTAAAATGTTTTATAATATTTGGTTTTACAATCAAAAACGCCTTTATACTGAATAATTAAAACACTTGCTGAAAAATTACTTTTAAAAACGTATGCATCTTACGTTTACCAAGACACAAGATTTAATAGTAACATACTTCGTGATGTCCATGATGACTTGCATAAGCAACAACACTCAAGACAATAACCAGAAAAATCTAGAAATTCAGAAAAAAATAGACCATTATTTTACAGAATATATTGCCCTGTAGTAGTATTAGAACTAATCACTATTATTTTACCATGATTGTTAGTTTTGAATCATTCAAATCAGAAGAATTTTAGAACTGTGCATAATCATTTCTAAAATTTTTTTAAAATAAAATGGTATAAATTAAAACAGTTCAAATTTCATGTGAACCGATATTTTTACAAAAACTTTCAATTTAAAATAACTCCACTACTCCTTTTAGTATATAATTTAAAAGAGCATATTTCTATTATAAAATAAATATTTATTCCTTAACTAAAATGCAAGAAAAAAATATTGAAAAATATATTTACCTTTGAAAACATTTTGTCCTTTGAAAACCTTTTTTTTTAAATATGAAACTCTTTGTAAAGAGTGTAATAAATTAAAAGCTCTGCTTGGATTATTGGAGTTTCTGAGTTTCAGTTGTCATATATATACACACACTCTTTAAATTCATTGACAAAAGCGCAAGGTACGAGGTGAGTCAATCAATTATTTTAAGGACAGTAATCGACTATATCAAGTACATTAGGTCAATATCATACCGGTTCAATTAAAAAATAACAAATTTAGTCAAGCATTTAAGGTAATTACTTTCGTTAAGTGCGAAAATTGAGGTTAGTGAAAGCTAACCTTTCAAAATTAACAGAGAATGAATTTTTTTCTTTAAAATTCGGTGTTTTTGTTTTGATTTAAGAAACCGGAATCATTAATTTGTTGAAAAATTTTAATTGCATTTAAGAAAAAGTGATACATATTATTTTATTCTTTCTGAATCATATCAAAAGCAGAGATTATTAGCAAGAATTGTTAGGTATTTATTTTAATTTAAAATACCTTAAAAAGCCATTTTGTATCTTTTTCCATATTTTTGAAAAAATTATAACTCCAAATTATGTATATAATAAATAATATTATAAAAGGCTAAGTTCAAAACATTTAAAGGCTTTTAGATAAATTTGAAATGAATTTAAATCTATTTTTTAAAAAAAAAAACAACCAAAAGTTCAACTAAATTATTTGAATAAATTAACTACAAATTATCTTTTCTTGATGAGATGGGAATTGGATCAGAATTTCTTTATATTCTTTGCTTCATGATCATTTATTTCGTGTAAAATGAACATTATCTTTCACATCTGCAATTTGTTATGCATATGTATATCATGTATGCCCATACACTTTAATATTTGAAAAGAATAGTCCATTATACCGAGAAACAGTGTTATCGAAAACATCATTTAGAAACAGGAGTTTTTAAGTTTTACATTTCTGTGAATAATTTTCAGACTTTTAAATGTATTATAATCAATAATACACATAAGAGTTATCATTTCTGAATATTAGTTATTATCTTAAATTATAATGCATAAATATGTTAAATATATAGGATATTTCATGTTAAATTTGTTTTGTTATTAAAGAAGAGTTTAATTTAGTCAGAAGGAAAATGTGTAAGGATAGAATATCATCAATTGGAATTGAATCAATTTTAAAGGCATAAATAATAAACCTTATATTTGACAAAAAAAATTGTAAAAAAATGTTTAAATGTAAAAATGTACACACAATAATAATAATAATATCAATAGTCATCATTATTATATATATATATATATATATATATATATATATATAACACATCAATCAATAACTCCTTAGACTAACCCAGAGATGGCGCTCGTAGTAAACCAGTAACCAGGTCTTTCTAGAGTACTAACCTTTGCTTGAAACGTGTCAAAATTTTAAGTCGATCGGACCAGGAAAAAAGTTTTTTGAAGTGAAGTGAAAAAGGTTTTTTCCAAGTGGGTGCCGCGATTGCTTTCGATGGAACAAAAACAGCAACGAGTCGATGATTCAGAAAGCTGTTTATCGCTATTTACTCGCAACAAAAAAGATTTCTTGAGAAAAAAGAAAAAAAAAAAATTTAAAAACAAAAAAACAAAAAAAAACAAAAAAAGATTTGGAAAAGCGTTGGAACGATTGTATCACCCTAAAAGGTGATTAACAAAAGGTGTTATGTTGATGAATAAAAAAAAAATTTGCAAAAAAATGTTGTTTTCAATATTAGACTCGGGAGTTATTGATCGATTTGTTATATATATATATATATAACAAAAATATATCACCCTAAAAGGTGTGTGTGTGTGTCACCATGAAAAAAAAATGAAAAATATAACCTAACAAGAACTGTAATTAACAAGTTTACGGATAAATTCTTAGTCATGAAGCTCTTAAATTGTTATAAATGTCAACCATTGTATTTAACCAGGAATATTTACGGCATATTATATTTCAATGTTATCAATTATTTTTAAAGTAAACAAATACTTTACTTCATTCCTTACTTCTTTATTCATAGTGATAAAAGCTCATGATGCTGGAGCTTATCAGATTTAAGCTCTCGAAAATACATTCAATAAATGCAAGTATTCATTTTATTTAATTTAAATAAGCTCTAGACTGTAGAAATAAATATGTTATTTTAAATTATTATAACTTCCAGAAATACATTTGAAAGAGAAAAGCATGATATAGAATGTGCATGTAAAAGTGATGACTGCCTTCACATCCCTTCTCCGTTACAGATAAGAGTGGACACGGAGAAATAACCCCTTTTCCTCCATCCGGATGTCAGCAACCAGACGGTACAAGTGTCTAGACCAGGGATGGCGAACCTTTACGTATCAACGTGCCATTTTTTCTAAAAAAATGTTTAATGAGGCCATAGAAGTATCATCAAATATTTTTGATTTCATGATTATTGGGAAAATAATAATATTAAATGCTACCAAATTAAAACACTTTATTTACTACAAAAAAGTCTATTGCAGAAATAAATTCTTCAGTGACTGTTTCTTCGCCCGGTTTCTCATGTATATCTAAATCGTTGATATTATTTTTCAAGTTTGGAAAATACTTGTAGTTTTCTTGTAATAATATCGTTCCTGTGTGTGTGTGTGTGTGTGTGTGTCAAAACATGCAGTTTAGCGTCAAAAGCGCGAATGAGATCTATCGTGACGATAATTGTTTTATTTGTGCCTTGAATCTTCACGTACAATTCATTGAAACGTTGGCATATGTCTGTAAAAAACATCAAATTTTAAAGCCACATAACATCCAACAACTGTTGGTTATGTTCAATTTCCCCCTCATTTTACACAAATAGTCTAATTTCTTCCAAGCAAGAAGTAAGTTCCCGTGGCTCAACCAAGAATATTATTATACATCAGTAAGGCATTGCACACCGAAATGAGTTCATTTAACAAAGCATCAAACTTTATCTTATTTAAAGCCTGTGACGAAATGAGAGATTGACTATTTTTGTGACTAGCGTCATTACATTATCAAGAAATGTTAAACCACTCTTAGCACACAAGGCTTGTTGGTAAATGATGCAGGGGAATTCAAATATTGAATGTCTTACGTCTATTTGAAATAAACTTATGAAATCATTTTTTTGCTCACCATACTTAGAACACCATCCGTTGTTACTGAAGCAATTTTCATCAAATTAATTTCTTTATCAGCAAGCGAATTTTTAAACAGCCATACAAATATCTGTGTTCTTTGTAGTTGTTAGCAACGATGTTATCGCAATTAATTCTTCCTTAATGACGTTTCCAACGCAATATCGAGTAAAAACAGCTAACAGTGCCGATTTAGTGACGTCTGTGCTTTCGTCAAGACACAGCGATATAAAATGAGCGGAGTTAATGTCAATATTTTGTTGATCTGCTACATTTCCGGCCAGTTGTAAGATTCTTTCTTTTATTGTGTTTCTAGATAGAGAAGTACCTTTGATGCACTGAATTATCTTATCTTTATTATCGAAATCATCAAAAAGTGAGGGTGCGCATGCTAACCAGGATTCCTTCAAAAACTCTCCCTCTTGAAAAAGTTTACTATTCCGAGCAATGACATTTCCAGCAGAGTAACTTGCCGCGCTCGTATGACAATTTTTGCTAACATATTTAATCATAGACGTCGACTCTTTATTTCATTCTTTCATTGCACTTGCAATTATTTCCTTTTGTTCTGGTTCGCTATTTTGACTAACGAATTTATGAGTTGTTTAAAAATGTCGTTTTACAGACGATGTTGTACTTATCACTGTTCCAGAACATAAAACACACTCCGCTTTATCGCCATTACTAATCATGCCATATTTCTCAGTCCACTAAGTTTGAAATTCTCTGATACACTTACTATCTTACACTTCTTGTTTTTTCATTGAACAAGCCATATTAAATGACAGTTAAAAATCATAAATATAACACAAATAAACTTTAAAATAGAGTTGGGTCAACGAAATTGACTATTATGCTTTAAACAAGCAAACTATGCGTCATTAACAATTGTAGTCCACGATGTAACTACAATAACAAATGAGCTCGCTTCTTGCCCTCCGCCCCGCGCCTGAACACTTCGTTGCGTAGGATCACTCATGTTCGTTCGTAATATGCTTCAGAGTGAACTTAGTGATTGTTGGCGTGCCCAAAATTTTGTGTCGCGTTCGCCATCCCTGGTCTAGACGAACCATAACGGAAAACTCAGGGTAAAGGATTCATTCTCCCGAAATAGAGCGTGGGTGAGAAGAGAAAGAACAATACTTTTTTTAAAGAAAAAAAAAACATGTTAGAGCTCCGTCATTTCTGAACACTTTGGTGCCAAATGTTTACCGATATTACCAAAATACCCACAGTTAACAGAAAAACTAAACTTTGTTTTACTAGCTTCTCTCTTCCCTTATTTTTTATCTTCATTTTTCATAAAACAAAAAAATGTTTGCTGATGTGCAAGATTTCTCAGAAGTTGTTAATCATATTAGATTGAAATTTCATGCATGTGCTCAAATTAAGTTTCTTTATGTCTTATACTTCACATAATTTTTATAAAAATTATTAATAGAAAAAACTTTATGTGGATCTTAATTGCATTTTTTCTTAAAATTTTATATAATTTTCTAAATAAATATATTTTTTCTTAAAGTTCCATACAATTTTTACGTAACTGTATTTAAAGTTTCCTTTCTATTTTTTATTTATGAAACTGTATACCTGAAATTTTTTTTATTTAATAAAGTCACTTTCGTAAGTTTTATTCAATGACCTGCAGCAGAAAAATACTGATTTTCATAATTTTAAAACAGGAATAGATTTATATTCTTTTAAAACATTCCAAGATTTCTTTAAAATTGCTTGAACATATAAGAATTCATGTATAATATATATGTACATATTATATCGTATTATTGTCAAGGTTCTACTTTGCTTCATGGGAAAGTTAAATATGATTGAAAAATTTTTTTTCTTCACAAAAGCGGATGATATTTAAGAGTCCACTTAATATCCTGCATAGTAAATATATAACAGTAATATTTATTAATAAGTACTACTAAACTCAAATAATTACTAAAACAAGTGATATCATTTCAAAGCGGCATACAAGAACTACTTTTATTAAGGGGTGCTTCAAAGGAATTTAAACAAATAAATATGAGCATATTTTTCAAAATCAAATGACCGTTACAGAAAGTACATTATTTGTAATTTGAAAATATTAGTATTAGTTTCTAATTATTTTTAAATATGTAAAATGGAAGAAAACCTACGATAAAGCAAGTATTATTTTGACTTTAAATTCACGGTTTCACTTTCTGCGTTTCGATTCACTTATTTGTTTTTATTTATTTTTAAAAATCTGTGAAAGAAAGGAACGATGAAAATTAAATTACTTGTAACTTAATTTATAAGATTGCAAATGTTTTTCTAAATTTCTTTAGAAAAAAAGGTTCTTATTTTAATTTAATTTCATTCATGGAAGCACATTTCGTATTAAAAGTTATTTACAGAAAAAAATTATAAAAAAATACTTTTTTTTTTTTATTTATCCCTCGTAAATTTTCATCAACGTGCGTGATACATTTTTATATAAATAGTAATTAATATTGCTGATACTTCACTGGAATGAGCAGTAAAATTTAAAAAACAACAACCATATCCATGGTAATCAATGTTGATAATATTTTTGTATAAAATTCAGGAAAAATAAATTCTCTCTCTCTCAGTCTTCAAAATTTAATTGCTTCTGCATCAAGCTGTCAAGCTTCTTATGCATTGAATTATCAACATCTATAATAAATGGATTCATCGTTATGCACCAAAAACAAAGTAACAATCACATCAATGTGTTGCTTCCGGTGAATCTGCTCTAAAGAAGGCAAGGATGATCTCATCTGCAAGAAAATTTAAAACGAAGATTTTTTGAAGTGCGAAATGCATCAGGATCACGAATACCAGTAACTGAGACTTAAACGGGGTTCTTGTGAGTCATATTGCTTGTTTAAACAAACCACTTTCAATGCTAGAAGTGCCATCTCATGGAATTTAGAAAAATTTATTAAATGACCCTCGTTTCTGTAGCATTATCTGAAGCTAGAGTTCAGAACTAAGGCGATTTAACATTTTCTGGAATGATGCAGTTTTAGAATTTCATACTGTAAGGTTAAATCCATTTGAAATTCAAAATACAATAGAACTATTGACTCCTTTTAAATAAACTCTGGAACATTGTCCGTTTTGGTCGATTATCGAAGATTTTATTTTAAAAAATAGAAATATAATGAGTGTTATATATATTTGAGGGCAAGAGAATAGCATTTATAAGAAAATGACGAATGACTTTCTTTGTTAAAAAGAAAGGAATCACTTATCAAATTCAATTACCATCGACTTAAAATCGTATTGTAAATTTACTTAATTTTTATGGAATTCGGTAGAAACTGCTGATATGATTAGAGTTATATATCATTGTCGGTTTTTACTGAACAAACGTAAATCTCAGAATTAATTTTTTTCTCATTTGTGTAATTTACGCAATAGTAACTGTTGAAAATGCGAAGCCTTATTATTTTTGCTATAACAATACTATTTTAAGTCTTCTTTTTAGAATGTGTTCTATTGTAATTGATAATTCTGTAAATGTTATCATAACTTCAATAAATAAATATTTTTTTTTGGCAAAAAGGATGCATATGTTAATTTTCATAATAAATGGGAGGAAAAAAAGGGTGTAAACTTATTACTTTAAATACATGTTCATTTATTGAGTTAGATGTTTCAAAGATCCTAAGAAAATGATTATATAACAAATATTCAAAACTGTTAAAAGTAACAAAATCTTAAAAGTCTTAAATTTTTCTTAAGAATGTTTAGAAAAGAAGAAGAATTATTTTATTTAGAAGTTTTAAGAATTTTTTACTTAAAAAAAGGGAATGATTTAAAATAATATTTGCCTCCAAAATTCATATTTAATGTACCATAAATTACACGTAAAAATTTATTATAAATATTAATATATAAATAAATGTTCACTTGTGTATGCCTTCACTTTTCTATTTTTATGACAATCCCCAAGTTATATTATCAATGGCGTTTTCAGATATCTTTGCATCTAATGTTATAAATATAAGGATTGTTCAATAAAATTCCTTTGAAAACGAAATAGATGACGTTCATACCACCGAAAATGGTTTCTTTTCACCAGCATCATGAATCACTAGATAGCTGTCTAAATCTCAGTTATTTCCATCGCAGGGTTTCATTTTATTAGTTAATCAAAGAAAGGGACATTTTTTTTATTTCGAAAAGAGGAAAAAAGTGAGTTACAAGTGGTGATATTTAAAAGGCTTACACTGAAAGAGATTAAAACTGAATTGAATGAAGTTCATGGTACACCTGATATTGTGTTCGCAATTGTTTCCTATTGGGTAAATGAGTTTAAACATGGTCATGCATCCACAAAAGATGAACGTCGTTCAAAACGTTCAATGATAGGCACTACTTTCGGATTGATTCATGGAATGAATTTGAGTGAACGACGAATCAGGCACACAATTGTTGAGGTCACTGGCACCTCACCAGGTATAATGTTTTCAGTTTTGCATGAAAAATTGTGTTTGAAAGAAACCTTGACAAAATGGGTGTCACGTTTGCTCTCATTGGAAAATAAATGCAATAGTGTGGTCAACTGTGAGATTATTTTGGTGCTTCTTCGTTGCAAACTTGACGAATCTCTGCATAGAAACGTAACTGTATCGAAAATACACTACTATACTCTAAAGACAAAGAATTAGTCAAAACTATTGGTTCTGATGGCAAACGAGCTTGAATAAGGTAAAGACGGAGAAATTTGCCTGCAAGAAGATGGCCACAGTATTTTGGAATACACGTGAAATCATCTATATAGGTTACTAGGAAAAAAACAATAACAGTAGAGAATCATGTATCGTCATAGCTCCGGGTGAATGAAGAAATAATAAAGAAAATTTCGAGTTTTGAAAATTAAAAAAAGAACCTCTACTTTCAATTCAGTGTATGAAGGAATACCTGTGCAATTTTGATGGCCAAAACCATAGAAAGAAAGTTGAACTGTTTCAACATTTACCATAATCACCGTATTTGGCCCCCAATGACTTTTTTTCTGTTTCCTAATTTAAAAAATGTCTAGTGATTACATATATATGTCTGTGTGTGTGTGTGTGTGTGTGTGTGTGTGTGTGTGTGTGTGTGTGTACTGATTATATACACATACAAACTCTAAAAGCTCTTACTTTATAAACATGAAACTATTATATGAAGGTTTAATTTGAGTACACTAACCAATTATAAATATTTTAGTACATTTATTCCAATGCATGTTTGTGCCAACTTCACAACAAGATCAGAAGGCAAATTATTTCTGTTAAAAATATAGTTCTATTACCACTCCTAAAACTTAAAATTTCTCACGTTTTATTTCAGTATAAGTGGCATTATTTGTACAATAATAAGTCAGAATGGCATAAACATTTTGTTTATGAGAAAATGTACCAATTGCTCGGGTTAAATATTTTTTCATAAAAAATTTGAAAACACCAAGAGATGATATATAAATATTTATATACAGTCGAATAAACAAAAGTAACATTAATGTTAGTGTGTAATATTTTAATGTGGCATTCATTAATTTTTGTTAGTAGTATGTAAAAATGAGTTCAAACTTTTTATTTCAAATTTTAATATTTCTTTTCAGTAGTTTTTAATTATTACTATAATTTTGTTTCATAGTATTCAATAACATTTTATGGCTTTCATAATTTTAATATATACATATTTTTGTGCATGGTTTTTTGCTAATTGTAAGATAATGTAAATTTTTTCTATGGAATGAAAAAAGCCGTGGTTTTTATTTCCAATTAAAAAGTACCAAATTTTATTGAAAACTTAAAGCGTATCCATATTATTTTTTCATTATCTTAACTTTAAAAAATAATTTATGGGGAATTATTTGTGTGAAAACAAATTCATTGGACTTTTAATAAATATTTCGAAATTTGTTTGATTTATAAGGTAAGCAGAGTTTATTAACCTCTTACTAAAAAGTAATTGAAAAATTCGTCTAGTTAGGAAAAACAAGACATATTTACGTGCGAAATTTCACCATAATTCAATGCCTCGCTTGATATGTTCGTTTCAAAATTAAAATCAAACATTATCTCTTTTGTAAAGTTGTATGTATATAATTATAATGATTTTGATGATTCTATTATATTCGCCAAATTAAATCAACGTCATATTTTATCAATAGAAATTATAATGGACTCATATGGACTACTTCATTGACTGATAACTGATAAGAGAGAGAGAGGAAGATTGACTGATGAGAGAGAGAGAGAGAGAAGGGATATCATTACTTACAAAATGAATCAAAATTATTTTAGAAAAGTTTTGAAGGAAAAGTAAGTTTTATATTCAAAAAACTAAAACGTCTGTTATTGATGTCAAACATTTATTATCACAGATAACAATACAATGCAATGCAAACCACAAAAGTCAACATAAAAAAGGGCGACTCAAGATCAAAAATAATAAAATTTAATTGCAATATTACCAGCCAGTTTTAAAAATACTTTAAATGTTCAAAATGGGAATGATACATACATACTAATCTTAATAACAGAATAAAAGTAAAAAATACACACCAGATCAAAAACCTTATTAGAACTAGTTAACTTTTAACTAAATTCCAGAAACGGAGAAATATGAATGAATGACCTATTTTACCAGAACTTGAAGCAAAAAAGCTAGACATTGGCCTGTTTGAAAAGCACTTTATCTTTTAAGGAATTCATTTGACAAATCGTCATTTTCCACCTCTGAATTCTAAAAAGATCAAAGAATAGTGTAAATCCATTATTTTGAAATAATGAAAAAATGTTATTCAGAACAGACTTACATCCTTTGATCATGGAGATTTCCAAAGTGGCACATAATTAATCCTCTTAAATAATGAAGAGAGAGAAACAATTTTTTGAAAGTTTTAACTTCATTTATGATGACCATGATGATCTCCATGGTGATGGCCGTGATGATCTCCGTGGTGATGTCCATGATGGTGACCATGATCGTGATGATGGCCATGATGATCATGATGATATCCATGATGTCCGTGATCCCCATGATGTCCGTGATGATGTCCATGCTCATGAAACTCACCATGATTAGAAGAATGAAGATGAACATCTGCTGGGTCATGACTAGCTGTACCGGGTTCGTTGGTCTTCACAGTAGCTCTGAATCCATGATGATCAGCTACATAATGGACAACTCTGTGAATACCTTTGTGGTCAGTGAAACTGTAGCTTCCATGCACATTTCCGTGTCCATCGGCATGCTCATGTCTTTGCTGATGACCATGGTGATCTTTGACATCATATCCAAACTTGTAGGGTGTTGGGTGATGGTAGTCATCCTATGAAAAATTAAAAGCTAAGTGTTTGTTTTCATTTAATTAAGAGAGATATTTTTATTACTTGGTATCTTAACTTCCAAGTTATGATAAGATAAAAACTCTATCTGTCTGGGGGTTTCATTACCAGCTGGAGACCTAATTTCGATAATAAGGAGTCTATTCATTAAATTCAATTAAATCTCAAAAATGTAATTAGTTACTGTATTAAAATATAGAAAAGACGGACCACACAACCAAATTCAGGTTTTGTCCTTGAGAATCGGGAGTATCTCAAATGGATGTGGAGAAAAGTCATTTGCATGAGACACAAAGTAAATTATGGAAAATAAAGTATTATTAATTTTTAAACATTTTTTATGTATAAAATTGTAAATTTGTTAATTGATAAATTCTGCCAAAAGAATAATTAATAGTTGTCTACAATTTACGCAATGCGTTTTTTTTATATTATGCAAGTAATATTTCACTCGAAAATTATGCATTTACATAAATGTAAATAATTATATTCCTTTTCTTACCCCGTGATGCCCATGATGTCCATGATGACCGTGATGTCCTTCATGACCATGGTGACCATGATGACTTGCAAACGCAACAACAGCTATTGACATGAGAGCTAATACCTGAATTTATTCAGAAAAAATAATTATTGAAATAAGCTAAATAAGTAGTACGAATTCTTTAAATATTCATTTACAGATTAAAATGATCATATTCGTAAAAAAATATTTATTTAAGAGTAAAGTAAATTTTTCTGCATTCTGTTTACATAATTCCTTTTATTTTTAATTTTAACAATTTAGTTATTATTAATTAAAATGTGTTAATTTGCGTGCAGATAGAGTAATGTAAGGTACGTAGATATGAATAAATCTCAATAAAATCATATACGCCCTAATATTTCTTACTTACTTATCGTCCCATTTTACGATTATTTCACTGATGAGTAAATTTTAACATATTTAATAATTTGTAACTACTAAAAAAGACACGAAAAAAGTTTTGATGCAGGCATATGAGAGCCAAATTTGCATTTAATGTATTTTGACGAGTTCTCATTGGAGTGTGACCAGTCCTCACTCAGTTAATAGATCGATATTTATTAATTTATTCGATAGTTCTAATATATACTGAAGATAACCAATTTTAATACTCATTTTCATACATCTTTTTCTAATTTTTAAATTGAGAATCTGTGTTGTATCATTTCATAAGAAATTTTTGATATATATATGTGTGTTTGTGTGTGCGCGCTTGCGTGTGTGTGTGTTTTAGAACATTTTATAATTCTAAAAAGCTTCAATCGTTCTTTGATTTAAATTTATACTCTTTGATTCAGTATTCCTATCTTATAGAATTATTTAATGTTTACCTCATTTGGATAGAATGAAAGTAATAAATTTTTGTTTACAGTATAAAAAAGGACGAATGCCGGAAATACCAAAAAAAAAAAAGAATTAAATACATGATACGGTAAATGTCATTATATGAGCTATTTAAAAAGATTCTTGTACTCGCTTTCTATAAATGCAAAATATATATAGTATGTATATGAAAAACATTAACTGTCATTTTTAAAACGATTCGTACAATTTAATATATTTAAAATGTCGTACCATTTTCCCGAGCACTCAAAACTTTTTTACATAAAGTAATTCTTTTGAAAGGAAATAAATTTCTGTATCATTGAATCACTGTCTTAATTTTATTCAAGTTATAATATCCATTTTAAATTTTAATTTATTTACCTTTGTCGCTTCAGAGACGTTAAAGTGCTTCTAATTTTACATTTGTTATTTCATTTTTCTTTTAAAAAACAGAGGAAGTTTCGCTGATTTAGCAGACGTATTATTTATGTAAAAATGATTAGACATTCAAAGATCGAATTTTAAAACTGTAAACTGAAGTACACGTCACAGGATAAGGAATTCTGTATACATATTTTTATCAAAATTTAGTTTTTTATGAATCTGGTACACTTTCCTAAGTTCCTATTTTATTGATAGAGCAGATAATGTCACGTTATAAAATGCAGTTATTTCCTATGTGGAGAATGTATTTTTAATAAACAATCTCGACTTTCAGATATTGCATAATTTTTGTTTAAACATGTTAAAGGATTTTGATTCATTAATTTTAAATTTAATAAAAATTTGCGAAGAATACATTTTAAAATTATAATTATATTTAGTGTATATAATATAACATTTGAGTGTTAATTTTGTAATGAATTTAAAATTAAAAACTCAATGGGTCTTATGCATCACGTACCTAAAAGTAAGTACGCGATTTCAAAATGTAAATATGCAGCTGTTTATTGTTAATTGCTCAGGTATATTTATATATGTAAATAAATATAATTTTTTGCCTTAATATGTACGTAAGTATTAAAATATCTCAATACTAAAATATGACTTATATTACTTTTAATATAAAAATGAGATATACTTTAACTTGGTGTAGACAAGATCATTTATTATTGTCAAACACGTCTAAATTACGAGTACCATAAATTTAAATTCAGGTTGTAAATCACGTAATGATATGTAGAATTCTACGGTGCACACAAATCTATTAGAAAAGTCTTAAGTTATTAATGTTTATATTAGTTAAATTTTCAAAATTAAGATATATTTTAAAGTATAACTAATCATATATTATTAATCAAAGACATGTTATTAATTAAAAAAATAAGATTATTAAATTTTAGTTTCTAATTTACGAGACTCTCACTTTTCACTGAAAACCTCTTCAAGATTTTATAACCTATGGAAATTTAAAATTAATTAAGCACATATTTTTCAATGAAACGTTAGAAATTTCATTGATACATTAGATGTATCAAAACATAATGAGGAAGCAATCAAATAATACATAAAAAAATGCATTACCTTCCCAATCATTTCTAAATTTGAAGTGTAGATATTATACAGTACAAAACAGCTGCTATTCAATACAGCCCAGAATAAGATTGCTAGTGATATCTGTCTGTGTTTTGCTCTGTTATTTATAATAAACAAATTAATTGGTATCGCTTGGTACGATGTGATATCTAGATTTTGTTAAATGCAATAACGAAATATATCAAAAATATCAGGTCAAACCCACGCCTACCAACTTTAAAACAAACAGGAAATTTAGTCAAGCATTCACAATTATTTTAAAAAAGATTCTCCATTGTTTCATCGAGTAGTGCATTTCGCAGTTGTTTCAAAGAAAGATATTTGATGTAAATAAGAAAAAAATGACGATTTCTTTTTTAAAAAATCAATTTCAAAAGAATCATGCAAAACAGACTACAAAACTTTGGATTGTGATACTTGAAAAAAATGAAGGTTAAACATGAGATTTGCTTTAATAATTCAGCATTCTAAAATGTTAAAATTTATGATAAACTTTATTATTTTTAAAGGAATTTATTTATGACTTGTGTTAGTATATAAATAACAAAAAAAAATCATTCTTATTTTTCAAGGCTGATTTGCGAAGTTCCTTGACACTTTTTGCGCATGATAACGTTTTGTAGAACTAAAAATAATTGTGAAATTTAAAAATAATCGATTATTATTTGTCAAACAATTAAAAATGTCAAATTTAGAAGCAGATAGATTGATTATTAGTTTTTTGGGAAAGTTGGTTAATAAAAGTTATGAAGCTGTAGAAATTCAAGTTAAGTTAATTACTCTAAATTTAATCAAAAAAAACAATTGAATTTTCAGGAAGCATTTGCAATATTTTCATTCATTTATGAGCACGAGACTTGATTTTAATTATAACTTTTATCATTGTCTTATAATTTGTAGAATGCTGAATACTCAGAAATTACATTAACATATACATCATATCTTTTCATTAATCTTAATGATTTCTCAGATTTTTAACTTAAAAGGCAAAACAAAAGCTACCCTCTTCTTGTGACAAGCATAATAATTTAATGTTAAAATGGTATGGTATGCGAATTACCACTTAAATTCTTGAAGCAATATACTCGCTTAAATTGAAATTATATAACAATTTGAACACTAAACCATTACGCCAAACATGTATTATATGTAAAACATATATTCTTGTTTATTTCATAGATTAATGACTCAGTATGATCAATTGAATTTCAATTCTCAAAAATAAGAAAGGTACAACAGGAAAACAAATCTGCTCACATGAAATTAGTTATTAATCGTACTAAGTTCACAAAAAAGATATCTAAATTGAAACATAACTTTGAAATTTTTTTCTATATTACGAAAAAAAGGATTAAAGAGATTTATAACAAAATTATTCGGATAAGCTCTCTGACACAAACACACACATATATGTGTGTGTACGTACGTACGTGCATTAATACAATTAAAAATTAAAAAATAAATACACACACACACACACACATATATATATATATATATAATATATGCGTGTATGTGTTTATTTTTTAATTACTAATTGTATTAATGTAGATGTTGAATATTTTAATTTCGTTTTCGATCTATTTTTCAGTTTTTACAGATGTCATTTGTTACTTATTTTTGGTTTTTCAGAATTGTAAATTACTGCTTTTTAAATATCTTTTATTTAATTTTTTTTTCGCTTTATTTGAAACAATGAATTTACTGGCATAGTTTCCTTTACATCAATTAATCAGTTTTACTTTGGCGATGAATTCTCTCATGTGGAGTAAGGGTAAGCTCTTGCGTATTAAATTTGTGCAGTATTTTAAATATTCAAAAGTGTTGTTGATAGTAATGCTTGTTTTATTTTCTTTATTTGAAATTTGTTAAAGTGTTTTATATTCTTAGATAATTAATTTTTTTGTTTCTGTAGTCTTTAAAATGTTTCAACACTGTTTCTGGTAATGTGTCATTGTAACTTTTTATTGCATTGTATTTTGTAGGCTTTTTTAATTAATTCTTGGCTTAATTAATATTTTTTATACTCTTAATTTGTTGTACAATATTTCATGTGTTTATTTTTATGTAATGTAGCAAATTTAATTAGTAATCAGTTTCATAGAAAATGAAACTTATTACTATGTCTACTTTTTTCCTTTTCTATAACTGATGCTCAAAATTTGTTAATTTTTGGTTTGTTACTGTATTTTTTTGTAATGCAATTCATTGATGTATGATTGTTTGATCAGTAATAACGTTAGAAGCACACATTATTTTATTCCAATGTATGAAACACTATAAATTACATTATTTCTATTATTCTAAATATTTTCCTTTCTTTCATGGTCCTTTCTCTGATAAATTTTCTAGTTATTAGATTTTTTTTATTTTTAGGTTTTAGGTGATAAATTTTAGGTTGCTTTATTTGTTTAATCATACGTAATAATTTTTATATATGTGTTACACACACACACACACACATATATATATATATAGTCTTGAACTATTCTAGCTGCCTGCGCAAAAGCATTAACTTGTTTAAAAATTGGCCCTGGAAGGATCATTTAAGAAAGGTCGCCCATGAGGTCGATAAATATCATCAACATAACGTTGCCCCTTTGCGGTTCCACGTACCCCAGTTAATGTGGAACGGCTATCAAAGTCCCCCCTCCAAGATCATTGTTTTGTGTCTGCAGTGCAGGCAGTGTGAGGATCAACATTGTTGGTGGAATCGTTCCAATTGCCAGGGTGTATCCACACTCGTACGTGGTTATCATGTGTCCCGAAAACGAACCTTGGTTCATTTCTAAATTCCACGTTTTGACAAATTGTGGCATTTCACCTCACTCTGGCATGTCATCATTGTAGACGGAGTCGCCGATGTTTAAGCAATAAAGGCAGTACACAGAAAGGATAGTTAAACTTCAGATTCGCTTTCGTAAGACATTTGGAGTAGTTTGCGAAGCAATTTGCAGCGTACAACTGATTCTATTGACGAATATGATCGAAGTGTGCTAGCCGCCCGTACCTTCGATCTTCTCGCCAAGTCGTCTTCTTGGTCATTCCAGACCCAGTTCTTCGAACCTTGATTCCATCTCGTGTCCATTTCTTCCAACTTGAACTGAAGCATACTCCAAACAATCACCTCGGAGAGCAACATGGAGCGTCAAGCAGCTGGTAGTTTTCATGCTGATGATTCAGCCCCTCTCAAACTAGTTTAACTGTGCGAAATATTTTCTCACACGTTTACATGAATTATCCCTTACTAAAGATCTCCTAGAATCGGAATGTGATTGTTAAGCTAATGAATCTTCCACAATGCGCTGGTTAATATAGAATCCGCTTCCTAATAAGAGCGCCACTACAGGGTTACGGTCTTGCACATCGGCACCAAATTTAGATCATTTTTTATATCGGACATCATTCATTTACTTTGTAAAGTTTTTGATATCACAGCTAATTTCCTCTGGGTACGCTATTTTCAATGTTCTTGAGGATATATAACAAAAAAACAACGCACCACGAAGGAGTTGCTGGATTATAAAATTTCGTATGCAAAAATATTTGAACCGAAAATGCAAATAATTACAATTTGGTGTTCACTGAATGAATACTGAGAGCTACAGTGCATCTGAACAGCGCATTTAGCTGGTGTATATAAGAAGCTAATCTCAATCTGATGGCCAAATTTTCTGTTGCATTGCAATTTAGGATACCTTTCAATGACTGAAAAATGCCTCGCAGCAGGATTCGAACTCTTTACGAGCAACTGTTAGAGTTTGAAAGAGTTCGTATTATTAGATTGAAAGAGGCTGGTTAGTCGAATCGGAGAATCGCTCGTCATATGGGTCGAAGCGATGCGGCAATTAGAAGATGCTGGCAAGAATGGGTAGACAATGGCACATTTCAGTGTCATGATGGTAGCGGTCGACTTAAGGCCACAGCAGATTGAAATTGCAGAGTGATTGTCAGATCATTTGTCACAGTGCTTGATTCATCGTTATCAACCATCAGACTTGCGACCCGCACTCGAGTGTCCACCATGACCATTCACAGACGGCTGATAGAAAGAAATCTATGCTCGTACTGCCCCTATGCCTACACACTGTCGAGCCAGATTACAATGGTGCTTGACTCGATCAGATTGAAATGATGCTGCTTGGGGAAGTATAGTGTTTAGCGACGAATCCCGCTTCCTCCGATGTGTCCTGTCGATCATCGAAGACGTGTCTGGAGACGCCCAGGGCAGCGTGCCGATCCTGCTTTCACTAAAGCACGCCGAACAGGCCTTCATTCAGAAGTTATGGTTTGGCGTGCCCTTTCCTTTTATAGCCGGCACCATTTGGTCATCATTAGAGGCAAACTTACAGCACAGAGGTATTTCGATGAAAATCTGAGACCTGTTTTGCTACCTTCCTTTTACAGTACCCTGGTCTTATTTTTCAGAAATATAATGCCAGACCACATACGGCACGTGTTGCTATGAACTGACTTACATCTTGTCAAACACTTCCTTGGCCATCCAGATCAATGGATCTCTCTCCAATCGATCATGTCTGGGATATAATGGGAAGGCGACTGCATAAACCAGGGAATGTTGATAACCTAGCCCGATAGTTGGAACAAATTTGACAAGAAATACCGCACTAGGTTAGGTTTTTCCCTCTATTCCACGTCGTGTGGCAACTTGCATCCAGACTAGAGGTGTGTCAATACCTTATTAGGCTCGTTACTTTGTAACTATGTAATTCTAAAATAAATCATTCAATTTTTCTCTGAAATTTTCTGAATAAATCATTCAATTTTTTCTACTCTGTACATCTTTAATTTATATATATATATATATATATATATATATATATATATATAAAATTAAAGATGAATGTATGAAAAGGGATTAATATTGTAGTAGAGATTGTCGAGTAGGTTACAACTTTCTCATTTGTGAATGCCATGTCCCTAAATTTATGAAAGTATGTAGGTACAGAAGCGAAGTACAACACTTAGTTGTTTTTGCTGTAAGCTTCTAACTAAGCAGTCAAATCAATATATATGTTTTGCAGTAGTTAGGACTGGTATTTTAACACCCTTGTTTTCAACTAAAAGCTTACCTTTGTAATTCTTATCACATATTGATTTTTATAAAAGCTTTGAGATAAATTTTTCAATATTCTTACCTGCGTAAGATAATCTATAAGCAATCATATATATCCAATAACTTCCAATGAATAATAGTAATATATATATTCAATAACCATTCCAATGGTAAGAAATGACTTTAAATTTAAAGGAAATTTATATTATTCGTTTGTAGTAAATTTTGATCTTTAGTTTTTATATTAACCATCAATTAAAATAAGATTAAGTAACCACCTTCTTACTTCAACTAATTTCTGACGCCTAATATTGTTGTCTTTATTTCAGTTGGACACTTGAAATTATAATCGGAATTTGAGCAGTAGCTTTAATTTTAACAAATTTGTACAGTTTCTGATTCGGTAAAGCCAGGCTTTAAACATGAGTAATTAAGAACTATATACATAAATTAGTTTTCTTTTATTATATTTTAAATATTCATAGATTGTTATAAGAACAAAAAACAAAAACGAAAAACTCGATTAAGATACTATGTTGCTTACATATTTTTGTGACTAATGAATAAAATATACTTGTGAAAAGTGAAACAATTCACAAACGTCTACTGATTCGTACAAAAATGAATTTAGGCTATTTCTTGGAAGTAATATGTTAAGGGTCAGATGGAATAATTCTTCACGTTAACTGTGGGTACAATGAATTAATATGAAGATAAATCATAGAGAAACTTTTCAGAATTAGCATGTACTTTAGAACTGGATGTATTTAAGATAAATTCAGTGATTTTTAAGAAAAGTCTTATGCAACTGCTTAAGAAATATTATATATACCACGTATTCATGTTTCTAGAAATGTTGAAATACATTCCATTTTAGGGTGGCCACTAAGTTTGTCAAAAATGGATATCCATATATTTATTCCAAACATTCAATAACGTACTTATTTTAGTGCAGTCAAACTTACCAAATACATTTCCAACAAAAAGGCGTATCAGTTACTGAAATGACTCTAAGCATTTCGAATTCTTCTGAATATTAAAAGAGAATTTTGAGGGAAAAAAAGCCAACTATTAATAAATCTAATCATCAAAACTTCTATTGTTTGTTCAGGGTAAAAAAGATTATCCCATAGAGGATTTTGAAAAAAAAATGCATTTACTGGTGAATGAGATTCTTCGTAAGAAACCGAAAAAAATTTAAACTGTGAATTGTGGTCTACAACCAAAGAATATGCTCTGAAATACCAATCGTCTTGGATATCAAAATGCAAATACGCAGATGATAGTGACTGTGATTGTTTATTTACATCGCACTGAGAACCAACACGAACGGATATAACGGACCTCGTAATTTTAAACCTGGGTCAAATGACGAGAACGACACCTGAACTAACCCGCTTCCTAATTAGCAGACCAATGGGATCTGTACGGATTTAAAGTGCATCAGTCCCGCTAAACGGTTGGACTTTAACAGCAACAGGGCTCGAGCCCACGATTTGGTAGTAGTATCCCTTAAACACTGAACACAGTGCATTGTTGGGTTTTTCATTTGTATTCAAGTTATTCATGGGAAAGGTTTTTTTGATTCATTATGACTACAAGGTGGAAATTCAAAGACTTTATATGTGGAATGTCAGTTTGAATTAGACAGACGTATGAGGCACTCCGTTTCAGATATTGTTAGTGAATTCAACATTTCTCTATCCGCGGTGTAAAGATTCTGCCAAGAATATACAGTATTATATTAACTTTTACCATAGATAGCGCAGTGGCTAAACATCTACGTAAACATAATGGCCAAAAACAACGTAGTCCGTGTAAAAATAGTCACAGTTATCAGATAAGTACAATTGCGTTAAATAACAGCAATAGTTATTGTGATACGTTCAACAGACGTGATGGTAGTCCAACAAAATGTGGCGTTGTTAGATAAAGCACCAGAAGACCGACACTAGTGCTTTTATTAAAAACATAATAACTGTAGAACCATTGCGCTATTTAGAATGGATCTTATGGTCAAACTGAACCAATCGTTGAAAGGAAATATTTATGTTCAGTTACAGATGCAGCCATTCATTGACTTTATGTTCCCAATCCATGACGGAGATTTCCAGGAGGACAATGTGCCACGAATCCAGGCTAAAATGATTCGCGATTAGTTTGATGAACATTCTGAACAATTGCGGTAAATGATTTAGATACCTAGATAGACAGATATGAGTTCCACCGAACATGGTTGAAGGTTATTTCGGGTACAATATCCAGAACAGACAACACTTTCACAATTATAGAAGCTATAGAGGCAGCATGGCTGAAAATTTCTTCAAATTACTTCCAACGACTAGTTCAGCATATGGGAAGTTGAATTGCTACTCTTCGGCGAGCAAATAGAGAATTCATTGACCTGGATCCGAGGTATCCCGTGACTTTTAGAGTCGACAGTGAAAATAGTGGAGGATTCCAAATAATTTCGAGGTGTATATGGATCTTTGGTTTGGGTGAATTTGTTTTTATGGACTCTAAAATGGACCATTTTGTTTTCTTAATGAAATTTTGAGAAACTATTATTAAGAGTGAGATGGATCTACTCAGATTCATCCCATTATACTCATAACAAATTTTTGATTTTTCAACAAGGTAACTAATCCAAAAATATGACAAAAATTTTAAGATATTGACTTCTCTATCACGCTCCCAAGCAATCTAATTCATTGTTCCAGTCACCGGATTTTAATACAGTGAAATTTATCTAAGGAAGTCAGAATTGAGAAATGAAACTGTCACAACTAAGGAATTGCTTCAAAATGCGTCAAAAATACAGTATAAATCTATTCATTCAAAAGAAACAAAGAAACATTAATTCATCGCATGCCTTAAATATTGAAAGGTATCATAAAGGCTCGTGGTGACTCAAAAATTATTAATTCTAGAGTTTTAAGAACGAAACTCGTTACATTAGTTGCAGTGAAACTTATGCACGTTAAATGTGTAGAGGCTCAAACTCCTCCCATGGCGTAGAGTAGAAATTTGGAGAGGAGGTGGGGGTAATTCAGGTATTGGCTCGTCTCTTTTAATATGGTCAAAATTACGAAGTCCGCCACTTCTTCATTTTGATCATCTTTTTGTTGCCCAACGTTAGTAAACAATCAATAAATATGTAAAATAAATTGTAATAATATCTTTTGCTTGCAGCATATTGTAAATTGACTCAATATGCATTTTAAACTCATCCTCTAGACTGCTTTTAGGAAACATTTCTTAACTATAACCTAAGAAATAAAATTCACTTCATTTACTTATCTATCATCAAAAAGTAGACTTCTTGAATTGATCGTGAATTCACCTAAAGATACAGAATCTTACTTAAGGATGTAATTAAAGTAAAATCGAACCTCAAACAGTTATTTTTAATTTATCAAAATGTTTTGAAAATTATTTTTGTATCACCTACCTTGGCTATCAAATTGTAGGTGATGAAATCAGCTTATAAGAAAAATATTGTAATTTAGGCTGTAAAGGAAAGATAACAGCATATTAATCCTATAGCACTCTTTTTTTTACTATCCTATATTTATAAGAAACATTATTTTATTATTAAATTCATATTTTGATTTAAATCTTCAAGAAGTGCTTCATTTTTATCTTACATAAATTATACATTATAAATATGTGTGTATAAATGAGTGTGTATGTAATATATGTATAAATTATGCATTAAAATATGTATTACAAATGTATAAAATAATACTTTTAAGATATTTTTACGGTGTATATATTTATATTTTGATTATTTCATGAATGTGTGTATATGTGTGTGTAAAATTTCTTTGAAGTTATAGAGTTCAATACTTTTTACTTAAATTTTAGAAGCACATTTAATGAATTTTTCTATAAACGATTCGGTATTTAAGCAAATAAAGAAAACTTTTAAATAGTTTTTTTTATTTTAATAAGAAAATATAAAACAAAAAAAGAAGAATCCTGATGGAATATGAATCATGGGAGAACACAGTATAAAAAGTAAAAATACTTTTTAAAATATATATGAAAATTATTTAAAAAAAACTTGAACTTACAAAAATTTACAGATTCCTAACCAATTCTATAAAACTATGGAGATTTTTTTTTACCGTAAAAAAGATAATTCTTAACTACTTTGAACTTGAGTGAAACTTTGAACTACTATTTTTCTAAAGATATATGTTATAAGAATTTACCGAAATTTTCAAAATTGCACAAAAACACTAAATTTGAGTGATTTTACACTTTTTAACTGTGCATTTTCTTATATATTAGGAAGTAATAAACGTAGTTCGTCTAAACTTATCTTTTTAACTATGGTGATATGAACTTAATCGAATGAAACTAAATTATATATGTGTCAATGATATCGAACTACATTTATGCTCAAAATAAAAAAAAATCAGTGTATAAATAAATAATTAAAACTATTGTATTATGTTCGTTTAAAACTACTTTTGCATAAAATAAACTTACTTTACGTGTTTGTTTTAAGAGAAAAAAACTAGAAGATTTTATTGTGTTGTAAAGTCGAACACGCTTAGATCTATAATTAATGAAAACTGGTATGCGGTTATTATATAATTCATTCAACTGAAAATGAATTGTATAACATATGCATAGAAAGAAGAAATGAGTTTATTTTTTAATTAAAAATTAGGCTAAGAAGAAAGATAGGAAAACATGTGACAGATAAAAAGATTCATTGTGTTTTTATGTTAGAAAAATATTCATTGCATGAAAAATTGTATATTATATAGTGTGATGCAGAACTGTGGAACCAACGTTCCCATTTTTATTTCTTTTCGGGGAAATTTCAAGAGTCAGTTTCATACAACTTGCATTATTTTTATACGACTAGGACAAACTCTTTAATCAATATTTTTATTATTTATTCAAAATTTACATAAGCTTTAAAAATTTTTATTTCAGAATATTTCAACAAAACAAGTTTCTAATTTGTTATTAGGAATTCACATTGCATGAATGAATGCTTGTAGATAAATAAAACAGTATGGTGGAGTCTAATATATTGAACACTAGCGAGATTACGATACGAATTTAATTCGGGAAAGTTAATTTAATCATTATTTAAGCTATTTAAGATAATCAGAATGCATAATACATCTAATGAATTCTAATATATTTCCTGTGATACATGTTAACTTGTTCGAAAGCCTTCAAATGTCAGCCTAAAATATTGCTGGAAAACTACTTGCAACCAAATTTTGCACAAATAATCATATTAATTAATTCTAACTAATGATTCCATTCACTGAATAGCTATAATTTTCTATTCATTTTTCTCTGAAAATCATTTATAATCCCTACTGACCAGGAAAATAATTCCGAAAAGTTATATTGTTAATATCTGCATTTCTCAGCCCTGAAGAAAGAAATATTTGAAGTTTCAATATCTTAATAATATCTTATCAAAACATTTATACTTGCTATTGTACTGGAGACATGAAGCGTTACTTGATTATCTATTAGATTCTCAGCTAAATAACTCCTGAACTAATTTATTTCAGTTCTTACGCTGTATTTATAATGTCTTAATTTATCATTTTAATACGATTTTTTTTAAAAAAAAAAAAAAACTGTTGTACTTCGTTCAGTTACATGTATTGCTGATCGCTATCATCCATTCAGAATGAATTTCAAATTAGAAAAATACTATAGATCACTATCATCCATTCAGAATGAATTTCAAATTAGAAAAAATACTATAGATCCTACATTCAGAATGAATTCAAATTAGAAAAATACTTATAGTCATATTCCATTCAGAAGTCAATTTCAAATAGAAAATACTATAGGATCCTACTCATCCATTCAGGCAATTC
>BMAW01011833.1:116452-143167 GCA_019974015.1 Nephila pilipes
TCAACAGCTTTTTTATAGTTTGTTACAAATAAGGGCGGCACCTCAAGTAATATTTTTTATCTTAGAACAAACAGTAGCTCTATAGAACTGGTTTTAACAGAGCTCATAACTTCTAAGTGAAAAAATATATAACGCATTTAAGCATTCCATTCTTGAGGTATTTTAATTGAAAGTAAAAAATGAAATCTTGTGCAAACAAATCGTGTTCTTTCCGGATTGGGAAAAAAAATCTATTGTCTTCAGGAGATCAATTTTTGAACATTTTCACTGACAATATGATGCAACTGAGATATAAAAAACTAACATATTGATATACTAATATCTAATTTTTATGCATTCGACTATTCGTTAAGAATGTGATTAGAGTTTGTATTGTCAATAAAAATAATTTTTACTACGGGCTTTCTTAACGTACATTCATACTTGAAATATGAGTTATTTTGCAAAAGAACTGACACATAATACATGTAGATATTTTTTTTTACATTTTATAGTTTCAAGTATATGGTTTTCATTCCATCTTTTCGGTTGTGGTCATGGACTTGCGGCGAGCGATTTACATCGAGTTGTGAATTTGAGCCTTGATGTCACTGAAGACCCAACGTGTAGCAGGGGCTGATGCGCGTTATAACTACTTATGTTCAAAGTCCTCCCATAGGCGTAGTGTGGAAGTTAGACTAGGGATGCGTCAGCTCAGGTATTTTAAGGTCCCTTTGAACAGAAAAAGAAACACACTTTCATAAAAACTTTTGTCATATCTACATTATTTTGTTAAAGATAAAAAATCCAAGAGAGAGAGAGATACGACTTAAAAACAACAAACTATTCACAATTTTAATAATACTGTAAAACAAGTATTTTAGTATCGAGACTTTCCATCTTCTTTTGACTTTTTTTTTTCTTGGGCATGTCTTAAAATCATTCAGTTGAGATAATGAAGTATATATATTGACACACATTATTTGTTATTTCTTTCATTTTATTTTCAGCGAAGCATTTTTTTTGAAATTCCATAATGAATATTTGTGGAGCATAAAGCTAAGGAATAGCTGCATATATAACAAGTTATGCGATTTCATGTAAGTCCAGTAATTTTTCTGAGTTTTTTTCTGTAAATAAATAACTGACTCAATTTTATTAAATATTTAATAAACATAATGCTAAAACATCTAAAAATCCCTAATTTAATTTATATTTTTGTATTAATGTACTATTTTTTATTTAATTATAGACTGATAAATAGTTTTCATTTAATTATTAATATTTTACTAGCTGACTTGCTCGTTCTTTGCAAGAGAATCGGAAAATATTACAATTCTGATGGAAAGATAAATTTTTCTTTACTGAAAACCAAGTCTTAAATAACATTTTGGGTAAATTTATGTGAAACCCAAACTAACCTCCAAGGAATGAATGATTTAGTAAATATTAAAAATGAAATACATAAATTTAATTCCAAAGGAGAAAAAGCCTAAAGTTCCTTAATTAAATTTTTTTTAATCTATCATAATTAAGAAAACTTTAATTTTTTTAAAACCTATTATAGCATATAAAATAACAATCATTGTTTTTAATGAAACTATAACTAATGATGAATTATTACATCAAGCATAAAATAAATTAAATAAGACATGACGTTACATTCAATTTTTTGTACGGGTGATTTTAGAAACTTACAATCCAGCTACCAAATGGAAAATATTTTACTGAGTTATAATATTTATCAACAATACATACTTAACATACATCAATAACAATAAAAAATCACAGAAAATTATTTTAGAATAATATTTTAACGAGGAGCAAATAAAGGAATAAACAAAATAATCTCCAAAATAATCTATGAAGAAGAATAAATAATCACGAAAAAAAAGTGGTTGTGACTTAATATGAGCCAGAACTATGCTTTGCAAAGACCTTTGACAAGAGTCAAGGGAAGAAGGAGGGGGAAAAATTCAATCATTGGTTGTGTGGATAAAAAATTGTTTAAAATCCTGCTAATTAATATATATTAAGTAGTTCTTTTTTTAAAAATGGGTATATATGCTCATTTCGTTTACCGTATAGTTACCATTTCATTTGTGTAGATAAACTTCTGAATGAAATTAATCAAAAATAGGGAGAATCCAAAATTGTCACTTTCAATGCTATTTTCAAAATGTTGCCAAATATCGACTAAATACACATCCGTTGATACCAGAATCGTAATTTTTCTACATTTCATTCGAGACTTTAAGTGTCTAAAAGTGTCGCTTTAACATTATTAACTAGAAATATCTTAAAAGTATTAAAAAAATCAATAAAGAATAAAAATAACTAATTTCAAGAAATAAGTTTAAGAAAAACATTTTTAAGTAAATATATCTTGCAACCATCTGTTAACGGTGAAAAATTATCCGTAAGGAGGTTTTCAAAAAAAAAATTGACGGAAAAAAACTTTCAAAAATTTTCAGGCAAGGCGGGAAGGCTTAAAGATAGTTGTACACATTAGAGAAGCTCCCTGAAAACTGTTGGAATGTTAAAATCAACGGTTTGGATTTGTATCACATACAAAAATACATTTAAATTTATATATAAACTGTTAATAAATGGTTATAATTTTCATAGTAAATAGTTTCATTACATAATTACTAAAAAATTCTTCAATTTCCGAGAAGCCTAGGAAAAGAAAGAAAGAAGTTCATAGTATCTCAACTAATCAATAGAGATTTGTAGTTTAATAGTGTTTCTCAAATTCATTGATACTTTCAATACACAGTTAGCTTATTGTTATTCATTGATTAAATAAACATTGATTATAAATGCAATTTAATGCTATTTTTAAAAAAATATATTTCTCTCTAAACATTATTTTATTTTATGTGTACTGTTCTGTCACACATTAAAATTCTTTTAATTTACAAATATTAGAAAAAAATTTAAAAGAAAAAAATAATTTGATCTTTTTAAAAATATATGTTTCTTATAAAAAATTTGAAGATCAAAAGTTTTATCACTTTACAATAGATGTGCCTTACAGGATCTCTGTCTTTGTTTATTTGTTTATTCGGGGAATACTTGTACACAATTGTTTTGTTCGTTCGGAAGAAGCTATAATGATGTAATTTAAGTAATTCCAAAGCAGCTCTGAAGGATAGGAATAAATATAATCATTTTTATTATAGGAGTAAAGAAGAGTCACTTCGTTTCTTTGTTAATCACAAAAGCTAACAACAGATGTATTTTCTACTATTATAAAATTATTTGTCTTTAATCTTTCGCTTAAATAAATGGATACAAATTACAATCCGTTTCTTTTGTAGATATATACAATACAAATTTAGTTACAATTTCTATCACAAAATTAAATACATTTTTTTAAAATCATTCTTGCTTGGTATATTTTATTTTGTCATGTTTTGTAGAAAAAGCTGTTTTTTTAAAAATTCTTGTTAAATGTAATATAACAACTATAAACTATAGTTCATTCTAGGGTATGGAATTATATGTGTATGTATTTGAAACTTTTAAGAATTCGATAACTGAAACAAATTGAAAATTTTATTTATAACTTTGTAACTCATTGTTTTGTTCATGTTTTGTTTTGAACTTATGTTTGCTTTCGATCACTTAATACATTTTGGCAATAAAATTTTCTTAATAAATTTTGTGGAAATGCAAAAACATCCTATGTATCCCGCATTTTTTTTTTTTTTTTTTTTTTTTTTTGCTTTAAGAAATGATGAGATTTCTTTGGAATTAATTTTTCTGCGTTAAGTATTGATTGATTGGTTTTATTAACGTTGCACTAGAAGCAACAGGAGGGCTATTGGAGACGGACCTCGTAATTTTGAACCTCGATAAATTGATGAGGGCGATACCTGAGCTGGCACCACCATTTCCTAACTTCCACATTATCCCAAAGGGAACACTTGGATCACCTATATATTTGACGAGTATAAACCCAGCTACATGTAAGTATTTCAAGGATCAGTATAAGGTTTTAAAGCAAAGAAATTTATGGAAGGGCATGTGTTTTCCATGCCACGTTACACTGAACCACACCAAAAGGAGACTCGACAAATTTAATGTGCATCAGCCCAGGTATATAGAGGGCCTTATGTAGTATCAAATCTCGAACCCACAGCTCGTCGAAAACCGCCCAGCAGCCATTACCACTAGGCTACCTTTGCGACTCTGTGTGAGCCAAAAGATTTGTTTTCATATATTAAATATTTATACCATGTTAGAATTTTTAATTTCCAAGTGTACTTTTATAGGGTCGTTTTTATTTTTGTTACATCATTTTGTATTAGTTTATACTGTTCGATCGATTTTAAATCTTGCAGTGAGTTTCTGTACCTTACCGAAGTTTATTTAAATTGATAGGAACAGCATTTCCTTGTTTTCATACGTAATATAAAATAATAAAAGAAAATAAAAATTAGTTATTAAATAATAAGAGAAAAATGAAAAATTGATGTAGAGCAAGCATTTCAATTCGCGTTTTACGGACCGCATGCTGACCAAAGTAAATATTTTTGCCCCTAAGCCAATAGAACAAAAAGTTCACTAAAAATATCTTAGCTTATTTTGTAATATTTCAAATTGTGTGAATATATAGAAGAAACTACAGCTTTTGTCAATGAACTATTACATATGGTGTTGAATCAACGCACAGTCTTTCCCATCAATAGCAATGAATAATTTAGCAGTACATAACAAAATAATAACTAGCTCGTGTTTAGCCTTCTACAGCATTGCTGGGTGTGGTACCACATATTTAATATTACGATTAAAGAAAACCAGAAAAATAGTTTTTTTTCCCCTACTCTTATTAATTTCTACAGTTTTGCTATTACTGTTAGATTTCAAGGAAAAAAAATATTTATATTTAAAAAAAAAAATTAAGTTTTGTTTTAACAAGTTTTTTTTTTCTTTTAAGGACTTCATATTAAGTATATTTTTATTGAAACATGTGGAAGTAAAATTAAACAAAATATTGCTGACGAATATTGTTGATTCCAAGAAAAATAGAAATTGATGTATTTTGTTCTAACATAAAAATATTATAATCTGCTTGATACTTAATAATGCTCTAACCGTGGTAGCCTAGTGGTCAAGGCCGGGAACAGAGAGTCGGCGTTGACTTTATTGAGTCGTTGGGTCGAGCTCTGAGGCCATTAAAGACCCGCAATGTAGCGGAACCAACACTCGTTAACTCTGTTCGCGATGTCCTAAGTCCTACCGTTGGTGTTATGTAGATGTACATAGAGAGAGAAGCCAGTTGGTGTCGTCCTCACCACTTGATCGAGGTTCAAAATTACGAGGTCAATAGTTCTCATGTTGTTTATCAGAGCGACATTAATAAACAATCACAATTTAATAACGTCAATAGTATATCGAGATTTTATATCACAAGTCGTAACTATGAATATCATAATGACTATGATATAAGTAAATTACATTAAGAAAATAAAAATAAAAAACATCCTAACTACATACAATGCGGCCCATCTAACTTGCATTTAGATTGCGCCATGGTTGAATGTTTCTGTTATATGTATTCATTTTGACGTTAATACACCGAATTTATAGATAAGTTTCAACTTTTTGTAATTTCAACCTGCATTTTATTTTCCATAATCATATTTAGTGTATTCTTTGCAACTCAAGTAAAAGGTAATTTATACAGGGAACTGTAAATACATCTGTTGATTAACAGAAGCACTAAATTATTAATCTCATATCGTGTGAGTATGTCTGAACATAGATATTTAATTAAATTCCACAGGCGTTCTGCAACTACAATTGTAAGTTGTTTCTTTTCTTTTCAGTTAACTGCAGTTTGATAACTTTGTTATTTTAAAAATACATAAATTATTTTGCTAAATTTAAAATGAATAAAGAAGTCGGTTGGAATTAAATAATTAAATGCAAAACTCATTTTTGGTGAACTCTGACACTGATTCCTATTAAATTTGGGGGGTTTATTTTCAACCCCCCCCCGCTGTTTTAATTTTCTCATTATAAATTTGATCACTTTAAACTTGATTTTAAAGAAGGAAATTCTCCATTTTCTTAAGACAAAATCAAACACTTGCCAATACATTTTTATTGAATTCTGTCTACTAAATTTATTTTTCCTTTGGCTTATACCACCCACTTCTGTTTCATATCAAGCAATTTTTTTCAAGAATAAAATATGTTTCATATTTTTCGTTTATAATACGGAGTAATTTAAAATAACTTAAGGTATTTTAAAATACTATAACAAACTCATTTATAAACATACCAGAACTGGTTCAAAATTAAGGAAAATTTTAACATGTTAATGTATTCTAATTGGACGGTAGAATTTCAAAAGATGTGGTAGTATTCTATTGTCTGTATATTCTAAAGTCCCGGCACTCGATGGTTTGGCACATTCTATAATCTGGCACCGATCACACCGCTTGCATTTAGAATTCTCTATGGACATTTGATTATAAAGTTTCGGGTCAAAGTCCTAACGTTATCACGGACAGTCAAAATGTGAGGCTAAATTTAGTTGAAAATGTGCCAAGCAACCCTTTCACTTATGTTATCCTTGAGTAAATCACAGACTGGATTGAAATCTATAGAAATATAACATTGGTGGAAAAATTCAATAACGAATAGATTACACGGCGTATGAGAACCACAAGAAGCCATCTTCAAGAGTTGAATCAGATGAATGTGACTGAGAGTGATTGTTTATAAACTGAGAAGAAACACTAGGGCTATTGACGATTGACCTCGGTCAAGCTACGAGGATGACACCTGACCTGTTACCTCCTTTTCCAAACTTCCACACTAAGCCATTAAAAGGATTAAGAAATCGACCAGTTTTAATGTGTATCAGATCTTTATAAGTCCTCCTAAGTCTTTAGATACCAACACCATGGCTACAAGGGTACCGCAGTCACAGAATCAGATGCAGAAAATATCATAAAAATTGAAGCTGAAATATCGTAGGTACTAGTTAATGAAACATTAAATAAGTTTTAATATAATTTTCCAAATGTAATGAAAATGCAATTTTGTAGAACTTACACATTTATATAAAATTAAAAAGCGATCTTTAAAATACAGAGATCCGAAAAATGGAAGCAACACATATCACATACGTTTTTAATCAGTAACACTCGTGTGTACTTTTTCTAACCATAAGAATAGCTTGTCACAACTTGTTTTAACTGTCATTATATTGTATTAATTTTTCTTTTGCATTTATATTCTTCTTCAATACAATTATATTTAATTTAATTAATGTTCTGTGTTTGAATTTGATTTTGTTGTTACTAGAAAGACGAAATAGTTTGTCGATTATTTATGTTGTCTACTCAGGTTCAGAATGGGCGTAAATAGATTAAATACACATTTCAATATTTTAAAATATTAACTAAGTTGTTCATCATTGGTATCCCATTAAAAATATTCTGACGATCGATAATCCGAAAGTTCGCTGATTTGGCCCGAAAGAGCCTAAAGTGATCTCGAACAAGCCTAAATTGGTCCCTAAAGGGTCGGGTAAAAAAAAAGAGTTTCCTAAGAATGGTGTCTCAGCAAAAACAGACGTTTTGCGTCCTGCAGTATCTGTGAAATGAAATCGTAATCTATTACGTTAGTTCAACGTGCATTTCGCGTAGACATTTTGGAAAAGAAAGATTTATATTTATAAGTAGTAGCACCATTTTGTAGCTGCAAGCTAGCTTTGTAAAACTTAACGTAAGGGAGGCCACGTGTTTCTAACGAGAATGTTGAGCTGTATTGTCATCTGGACATTTTCTGCGTAATTAGAAGTAGTAATATAGATCAGTTATGAACATAATGCTATAAAATGAAAATATTTTAGTTCTTGATTTTAAACCCGTTTTAGAAGTATATAATATTTTAAAACACCGCATTTTATTTTGAATAATCCTGTATAATGGATCTCAAACCTTTCGAGTTAAAATAATAATACATATGCCCATTCATCATGACAGGTGGTCTTGCTAGCACTTCACCGATATATATATATGTGTGTGTGTGTAAGCGCGTGCGTGAGTGCGTGCGTGTGTGTGAGACGATAATTAATTAATTTTAAGTGAAAAATAGAAAAAGAAATATGTCTAGATAAAATAGCATTCTCGATGAGGGTCAGATCTAAATTCACCTCCAAAATTGAAACTGGAGTGCGATAAATTATCTGTTCTCCCAATTTAGACTCAGTTATTTTAATTTGTGTGATTGAGAGATTTTTCAGTTGTAGAATTTTTATTCCGTTAAAAAACAATTTAAGCAACATATTTATCGAATATTTCTAAATTTTTAAGACACAGAACATAAATGAATATTTACATTCCCGACTCAAAGAAAAAAAATCTATAATAATACCGGATCATAGTTCTGAAAAGGTTTTACAACGTGTAACGACTATATTCATCAATATTAGCCAGACACAGAACTAAAGTTTTTCAAATTCTTATGTAAATAAAAATTGCAGCCTGCAAATAGGGCAGAAATATTATTTAATAAATACCTTTATAACAATTACATTTAACTACTTATCAGGTCAACGTAATTTTGAATGATAAGTCATTTTTCTCCAAAAGATTGAAATCGCCAAAAATTTATTTCAAAAATGTTAAAAGCCTATTTCAATTTCTTAAATTGAATAATTTACCTTTCATTTCGTAATAAGGATTCTTAATATATTCACAAGGTATTTTCAATATCATGAGGGGTTTTTTTTAATATCTTCATTGTTAAATATAGTAAATTGGAAAAACTATGGAAAAACATAAAAATGAAATATCCTTTTAATATTCACTAAGAAATACTTACTCATTATTTCTTTGTATAAATTACAGACAGGTAAAGAAGATTTTTCTTTCATTCGATAGTTTCGATAGGGGACATTAGTATTTTTTTAACTGCCCGCCTAATTGGCGATACTGAAAGTGAAATTGCTACAAAGGAATTCGCCCTCTATTTCGTGAAGCATGACTGTAGAGCACTTTCGACCTTCACGGTTTTTTTAAGAACTTCGTTTACGCTTTGCTGAACAAAGCGTGGCTGGTCATTATGTTTGGGTGCAAGACTTTTTATGTAAGTATAAATTTTCTCTATTTTCCGGAAATAAAAGCTGAAATAAATTGAAATTTACCAGAATTTTTAAAGCATAAAAAAGTACAATTTCTTAAAAAAATTAATGATTAATTTAAACGTTCCCAGGCGCAATTTTTGAAAAGTAAAATCACCACTAAAAGAAGAAAAAAATATTGAAGGCTTTTGATCCATTTAACTTTTTCAAAAATATTTCAAATTTGTTGACATATTTTTTAAAAAAGCATTTTAAAAAAACCATTAGTGATTGATTATTTTAAATACAGGAAATTTAAAATACATCTACCTCTTCAATGAAGCAAATACATAATTCTTAAATACATTTTTGCTATCTTTAATAAAAAAAAAAACAACCTAATTTTTAAATACGTTTACCATCTTTACTGAAATAAATACCTAATGTGGTATAATAAATTAATATGAATCAATTCGTTAGAGCTTACTTCATAAGAAATATATTCCTAAGCATTTCATGGTCACAGTAGCCTATTGGTTATGGTCGTAAGCTGGTGACCAGCATTGTTTCTGTCGAGTCGTCGGTTCGAGCGGTTATGCCACTAAAAACCGCTGTGTAACGGAGCTGATTCACTGTAATCTGTCCAGATTCTAAGTCCTCCTCCTGTCGTTTGGAGAGGAAAGTACCAGTTCAGGTGTCGTCCTCTTCACTTGACCAAGGCTCAAAATTAGGAGGTCCGTCACCAATAGCTCACGCGTTTTTTCACAGTGCAATATTAATAAACGTCAACTATCATTCATTTTCATTTCAACCAGTTGGCCCAATTCCTATACAAACTAATTTCCTTCATTGAAATTATTATAAATAAAACATTCATATAATTTGTTTTAAAAGACAGATTTCTCCAGCACACTTCTGAGCTGAAAAAAAGACACTTTTCTACTTTGGGAAAAATCCTTTCCTAAAAACTATTTTTATGTTTAAAATTCATCAGCTTTTCTTTTTATTATTTAAAACCTAATTTTAAATAAAGTGTAAGAATATGAATATTCACATTTTGAGGTGAAATAACACGAATTAGAATAAATATTTTTAAATGTTCTACGAAGATGATTGTAATTTAAATGTCAAACTCATTTCTGTTCTTAGAATTATTCAGATTCTTTCTTTTTAGAATGTATTGGCTATTCTTTGGAATTCATTACAATATTGATTTAACAGAGCTAATATAATACATGTGTAAGCATTCAGAACTAAGTTTAAGATTGATAAAGTATACTTTTGATTTATGAAGTGTTATTTCATTAAAAAATGTAATACTGTAACGCAATTAATTAACCTTTTATAGAGAATTACATGGTAGGTATTACATCAGAAATCTCCAAAAAAAATTTAAAATTCTACAGTTAATTTTGTTGTTTTACCTGGATTATTTTATTAACTTTATTTGTTATTTATATTTATTTTTTTTTCTCATTTTAGGGGGGGGGGGGGAGGGGGGAAAGAAAAATTATAAAAAAATAATTTTTCAGGACAATAATAAACTTAAGTTTTTCAACAATAGTAAAAAAAATACTAGATATCTAAAAGTTTTTTTTTTTAGTTCGAAGCTAATTCCTACTTCTTAGAGTGTCATGATAAGACATGTTTGAATAAAATAATTTTAAATCTGAAAGCTAATTCTTCTTTTCATATTAAAGCGTTGTTTATTCAAGCCGATTAGAAAAGAAGATATTGTAGCCATAAACACAAATCTTCTTTTATAAAATGAAAAATGCGAAGATATGCGAAGTAACAGACAAACACATATTTAATTTATCAAATTAATTGTTGTAATTACAAATCTAATTGAATTCTGTGTATAGGAAGTATGGAAACAACGGAATAAGAATGCACTCATAAAATATCTAAATTACAGAAGCAAGCGAAACGATTATATATATTAACTAGATATGGAATTAAAACAAAAATTAATTCTTCAAAAAAACTTTCTGCTTAATGCATTTTAAACCATAATACATTTTATATTTAAAACATGTATGATGAAATAAAAATAGGGATTTTGAAGGTTATAATACTCATAAATGCATTTTTCTCGTATCAAAATACACGTTTTGGGGGAAACCAAATTGATTCTCTAAAAGAGCAATGTTGAAAATATTAAAAAAGAATGTAGGAAGTGAGGAAGTAAGTAACAGACAGATAAAAAAGTTTTATAAATATATTTTGATTGCAATATGTATTTGCTTTCATTTGAAAGCATATATATTAAACAATACTTTTCATTTCTGGTTAACCATTGCAATCAAAGCAACAAGGGATAACTCAAGCAGTGAAACCTTTTCCGGGCAAAAGATATTTCCTTTTTAAAACATTTGGAAACAATTGATAAATGAGAAAAAAGTATAAATCAGGAAATAAAAAGAGTGAAAATTAGACCACATTTAGAATCAACAAAAAAAAGTGTTTTCTGAACGGCTGTTCGTCTGATTGAAGGAACAATAAGAGTGGTATTTAGGTTCATTGTTTGTTTTATGGTCCATGAAATCTTGACATACGTGCTGCTCTCTGATGCGTAACATCGATTTTGTTCAAGAATTGGTAACTTTTCCCTTTTCCTGAAAACAAATTTCTATTCGTTTTTGTGTTCGCTTCCTTTTTTCTTCACTTAACTCCGATCCAAGAAAATAGAAAAAATATAAACACGTTTTTGTCACGCGATTTGTTATCTATTGCGGACTTCGATAGTTTCGTTCAAAGGTTTAATCATCGTGATTAAAGTTTTTTAGGCACGCTTTTTCCTTTATTTCAAAATTCGGTAAAATTTCTAATAATCATAAAAAAAAAAAAAAATTTAAAAATTTATGTTCATGATGTAATGGAAATTTTTTCTCAAACAATATAATATATTACACAACATAAAAGAGTGACATGATTTGATATGCAAAAGGTTTACTTCTTTTTCAGAATTGATAATTTTGCGACGCGATTTGTTATCCGTTCTGTACTTTGATAGTTTCATTCATACGTTTATTAATTATATTTTTATATAGACATTATTATTAAGTTATAACTGAATTAAATTTCAGAAACAAACAAATATATCATTTTTTTTTTCTTTTTGTTTAAATATAGTTTTTATTAAGCATAGTTATAGTAATTTATTGTTCAAAATATGGTAGAAAAAGTTTGACAAATGATATATTATGTTGAATAATGTAAAAGCGCGACAAGATTTAACAAATAAAAGAAATGTATTTCTTTTAAGAAATAAACTTCTTGTAACTTCACTTCTTCTCTTCCGTGAACTCAATAACATCGCTTCACTTTTTCAGACGATTTGTTATTTTTGCATAGTTCGAAAGTTTCTTTTATAATTTTATTCATCATGTTTCAATGTTCTTTGGACATAGTGCGTCTTTAATATAAAACTCGATTAAATTTCAGGTCATTATAAAAAAGTTGTTTGTTGAAAAACAGAAACAATGTTTTTGAATTTAAATTTTGTGGAAAGGAAATAGTTTCGCAAACAATATATTATGTTTCAAAATATAAAAACAAGAGATTTAACAGACAGAGTTTTATTTCTTTTTCCGTAAAACTGAAAAACATAGCTTGATTTTGACACTCAGAACCATAGTAAATAAATATTAATTTTGCAATGCTTCGTTTGAAAACAAAAAGAGAAGTAGCAAAAGTATTGAAATTCTTTTATGAGAAATCTCTAATGCTTGATTTTGAATGTCAATATATAAAATGATTATTCTTGTAGAAATACAACATAAACATTCGTAAGTAATGGGAAAATAAAATATTTTTTAATATTTTGCAAAAGCTTGGAAAAAGATATTCCCTGTTTAGCAAAAGTATAACCTTTCAAAAACTAGTATTTTCTTTTAAGTTTAAATCTGTCACAAGAAGTATAGAGAACGATAGTGACTATCTCTGGGATTTTTGTTTGTTTGTTTCATTTCGAATAATTTTATTTCACATTCTGTGAATTCTACATCCGGTGAACCCATAGTCATTTTCCGAAGCTAATTTATGCACATAGACTCAAAATGAATTAAACTTCATCTTTTGATTCTATATATAATTTTTCCTCAGAAGTATTTAAGAAGTGACTTTGAAGTAGAGATAGAAGAAGTTAAGTTTGTACCTGAAGCTGAGAGAGATGAAATATCAATACACTTTCCTTTCTCGTAGATGGCAATGAATTTTATTAGTAAAAATTTCTGGCTGTTGTAAACCTGCAATTTACAATACATACACAAATTTTGCAGACGTATTCCAGATACATGTCGTATTTTATATTTAGTGTAAGCCATTGTTTAGTGTTTGTAAAAAATGTCAAAATGTGGATTACAATACTTTTGCATGAAGGAAAATTTTTTGGTTCATTATTTATCTCTAATTTTCACATGAACACTTCAGTTTACTACTAAAAAAGGGAACAAAATACAAGTTCGTGAATGGTGAAATCTTATTTTATTGATTCGTTTGAAAAATATATAAGCCATCCTCTAAACCTTTTTATTTATAGCGTTATAACAGAAAAAAAAATTACTTATTTACATGACATGTTTACAAAAATAACTAATTGCATCATTCACTACTTATAAAAAATGAACAATTTTAAACGTTTTCCCTTCTTCATTCAGGAATATGTCGCTAACTTCAATTTCCTATTTCGAGTTCTTGATTATATGGTGAAAGGCCTGGTCAGGTTTCATTTTCTTAAGCCTCGTGTGTCAACTTATGAGTTCTCATCCCTTTCACAGTCTTCAGAAGCATTTTGTACTTAAACCAAGTCACTACTCTACGAATCTTCATGATCATAAGCGTTTATTATCGGTAAACAACTTTGGCATGTAAGATCTATAAAATACCTGGTTGAATAATTAGACTAATATCTTGTTTCTCCGTATTAGTTTACTATTCAGGCTTCGTGATTTGACATAAAACTGTCTCTGCATTCGTGAATCCAAAAAAAATTAAAAATTGGCGCTATTTAGTGCTATAACACTTTGTTTCTGGGAAAAGTGTTGTAACCCTCAAGTTCACCACTTCAATCCTTTACAATAAAACTTTCAACTTCGATTATTTTAAATAGAAACTTAGCTTTATTATTCTTAATAAGCAACAATTTGCTTAAATAAAAAGAAAACAATTTAATTTCTAATATTTCTTGGGTTGTTTCATAATGAGAATTCTGAAAATTATCTTTTCTAGCTCAAGAAATAGTCACACATTATAAAAATAAAATCTTTTCACATTGTTATCACTTACAGGAAAAATTAAATTTTAATAATGCAGAAAGGAAATGAGTTTACAAAATGGAAATATTTTCATGGTAAAATCGTATACATAATGTAAAACTAAATATTCTTATCGACTAACTGAAAGATCGCGTCTATACATTTTGGAAATCACGACAGAAAAAAAGTGAAATGATCATATTCCATTTAAGATACACTCATAAAGCTGAAACTATTGGTAAACCAAAATACATCACACTATTCAACTAGAAATGAGAAATAAATTAAGAACCCACAAATATGCCGTAAGGAATCCAGTGAAATTCTGTTTGAAATCTATATATACTATTCAGAAAGAAAATTAGTAATACAAGTCTCAAAATTTATGGTTAGGGCACAGAATCGGAACTTAAAATTCTTCAATTGTGACGCTGGCTGCGCAAAGTAAGGGCTATACGAGCAACAAGTGATCGAGGGAATGTACCCCGTGCCGCATGGTGATGACGAATACAAAATGGAAACGTTAGTACCCTAAAGTGTCTCCAAAAAAGAATGCGTCGAAGCTCAAGCTGTAAGTAGATCAGGGACTCGTTTGAAACGATTATTCAGATTCCAGACGTCCATTCCTTCATCCCCAATCATCTTTGGAAGCATCATCATAGGCAATCATGTCTCTGCTATAACGCCAAGTGAGGTCAAAACAATAATCACCATGGTAATATGTCGGGATCTGCAGACGTCGCACAGTTCATGAGGACACATATCTTGCAAACGGTCTAGGTTCCTGATTCAGGGTACATAATTAGGCTGTAACATCCGCATGTTCTCGCGGCGATAGCATATCTTTCTTCTCAGTTGTTAGAAACTAGGGTCGTGCTTAGATCCTGCATGGCGTTCTAAACACCCTTCTGGATTTAATGATTTTCTATTTGCATGGAAGTCGTGGGATCATGACCAACATTAATACAATATTCTGGAACAGTAAGCCGCAGTCCTCACAGGTCATGATTAAATTCCGACGCAGAACTGATAGATATTAATTCTTCATATTCCAGACATAACACGATTTTTAATAAATAACCAATGTTTAAATGCAACTTTCAAATGAGCAACCCGTAGTACTACCTTCTTTTTGTCTTATAGAGACTGTAGAGGACGTTTTTCCAACAGACCGGGTGAAATGCTAATGATTTGTGTTTCTCAGTATAAAGAAGTTTTTAAGCCAATTTGACGTTTGTTGTGGACTACCTTCAAGATGCAACAGTTTTAATGCCTGTCCGATCCGGCACAGCCAAGTAAATTACAAGATATTCGGTCAAGCCTCCCATACCCATCCATTCTGCATTCGCATAGAAGTCATGTGATCGTAACTAACACTAGCAGCAATGATGCGCAAAGATAAACCGCTGTCTCTGCAATTCAAGATCCTGTAAAGCAGTGTCCGATACGTGTGGTAGGAGTTTCTAACCCAAAGCATAACAGGACATTTACACAACTAACCAAATTTGGGATCCTACTTCCGAATTAGTAATCTTCTGTACGGTTTTCTCTTTTGTACGGACTGTAAATGGCGTTACTCTTACCTGTGCTGGTCGAAAGAGCTAAAATGTTAATAATTTGCGTAATTGAGCATGCTGTATCTTAAGTACAAATTGGACATCCGTTGGTGAGCAATCTGTCGTAAAAGCAAAGAAAAAAAAAGCGAAATTACTATTATTAAGCAACATAATTTCAGTCAAAAAGACAAACTTAAAATTTTAAGAATAATAACCATCATAAAGTTTGCCTTAACAGTACATAAAGCATTGGTGGGCGAAATTGGAAAATATAAGCTCCTTTACTTTTTATTATGAAAGACATTTGAAGTTAAAGCATTACTTCCCTTTTATCCACAAAAATGCCATGCTGAGACCTTTATTTTGTAATTTTTATTTACGAAATTTAAGTCTTGACAACACATTGAAATATTAATTTTCAAGTTTAATAACAATTTTTATAGTTTAATACGAAAGTGATCAGGTATATTGTAAAAATTGACTATTAATTATTTGAAGAAATTAATACATTATTTTTGAAATATTAATTTATCAAATTAAAAAAATGCAATATTTAAAGAATCATTTTCTAAATTAGTCATGCAATTAAGTTACCTCAAAAAGGCCTTTCAGCATCATAAATCATTTTAAAAAATGTTGATTTATCATCATTTATTTTTTTTCTTTTACTTTTATTATTATTTCATATTGCGGTATTTGACAAAGTTCGCGTATAAATATTTTTACATGCAAAATGTAGATGGCAGCACGAGATAAATGGTGTCATATACCGAATTTTGTATCATGCTTGTCAGAAACAAATGAATTAAATCCGTTTTACTCTTTAGCCGTTTTAAAAATTTCCAAGAGTCCTAAATAGCTCATTGTTATAAATGTTACATATATTGTCTCTCAGAAAATAACTTTTTTTGTACTTATATCCCTGTAAAATTTATTCTTCTTTTACTTTTTTTCAGGAATACCTTTTGAATTTGCTAAAAATATAAAATACGATTAGACCATTTCATGATATAAAAATTATCGTTGTAATTGCGATATTGCATGTTTAGTTCCATAACAAAAAGAAAGAAGTATTTTACACTCCCCTTCCTTAAAGTTAGATATAAATTCTCTTCTTCGTCTGAAGACATTTATTATACAAATGAAAAAATGAAGAAAAAAAATTTATTAAATGTATAAAAACGAATACAAGAAAAACAACAAAATCTTATGTGAGAAAGAAATTTTGCTGCTATTTATTCTACTTTTGAAATATTTTCACGGTAAGGCCAATCTTTCGTTTAACGGCTCTTTTGATAATTTATAATTCGAGAGCCAGTCAGTAATGTGCAAGGAATGCTTATCATTTTATAGTTTAAATGCAGAAAAATTAGTCAGACACATTTATTAGTTAAGCTTAGTTGCCACTGAGGTAAAAACGTTGCAAGTAAGCTACTATCAACATTCGGACTGTTGCCAAACCGGCAAAGTGCAAAACGTTGTACAGAAAGTTTATAAATATTTACAAGTAAAATTTTATATATTAACAATTACAATTTTAAAAGTTAACAATAAAGTAATATTTACAATTATACAAAAATAAATATAGTTGTTAACATAAAATGCAAAATAGTAATTTACAAATTCCTAAATATAGAATTATATATTTAAGAGAGAGCAAAGAATTGAAAAATCGTTGTCCCAACATTACTCCCTACCAGTAACTGAGTTACGAACCAGGAAATATGGCAGAGATAGTGTTGAAATCTTATTGTTATATAGTATTAGATATTAAACTTAAGCAAGAATTATTGATTTACACGTGTTTTTTAAGCAATGTATTAAGAATACACAAAATTTAACAAGCATAAATTAATCACATACTAACATTTACCCAAAATTAAATATATATACTGTGTCTACTGATTGGAGATTCACGACCAAAAAGTTTCATTTTGTTATTACAGTTGTTTGAATAACAAGGAATACTACATAACATAACTAAATGATCTATTTTTTTTTTTAATGAAAGCCAACGAAAAATATTAAAAAAATTTTTCCTTGTGGAGTTTTACAAAGAACAAATTTAGCCACTCAAGGTTCCTAACTGTATTAAAAATAATTATTTAATTAAATATTAAAGCAAAAGATGTTATAATTACGGAATGGAAATTTGATTGATCGATTCCTTCCGTCATTAATTCATTCATTTACTCATGCATTCTTTCCTTAACTCACTCACTCATTCATTCATTCGTCCATTCATTAAAGATTGGCAAAAAAAGATATTCCTACATTTTTTTTTTTTTTTTGAAAAGTTATAGGACTCTACGGGAATAAATTCATTGAGGTACATACTGAAATAAATACAACAAACAAAAATATAAAGTTAAAGAAATAACAAATTACAAAGCTAAAGTTGCAAAATAAAATCAATGAAAAAACAAAATAATGCGAACGCATATCTTCAAGGAAGAGTAAGTCGGAAAATTTTTGAGACTAGTTGATTTTATGAACATCCAGTTTGATTTTCAAGCACTTTTTTTTTATTAGAGAGTAAACTTATTAGTTTAATAGTCAATTGCGAACTCACAGCCAGCGTTTCTTGCATTGAATCGTAGGTTCCAGTCTTGATGCTACTAAAGATATGACTTGAAAAGAGGTGATGCCCATAAAATGTATCGAACCTCTAAATGTTCACGTTGATGTAGTGTGAAAGTTTGGAGAAGGGGGTGCATACTCAGATATCTTCCTCGTCTCCAAACCAAGATTCAAAATTACTAAGTCCTTCACCAATAGGCTCGCGTTGCTTTTAAGTGTGACGGAAGTAAAAAAAAAACCTATCTATTAAGCTATTTATTTATATTTTGAACAAAAGAAGAATAAGATGTTCTACACTTTACTCAGCATCAGCGCCACATTCACAAAATTTAGACAGGCACAAGTCAAGTCTCTTAAGGTATTTTTTTAAAACTACTACAATCAGTAAAGAATTGAAGGATTTTGAATAATGAATGAATGAATTGAATGATAAAAATATTGGCATGACTGTCTATGTGGAAAGCTCAGGAAAAGCTTCTTTATCAATACAGAATGAGGTAATTGAATGTACATATTGTTCCAGAGAGTGACAACATATTCTTCATTTGTTATTTCCTGTAAAATTATTTGGGAATGTTAACTGAGAAATCAATATTTCGTTTGTTTGCGAACTTAGCCAAAAAATCGCCCGTTTCATTTCCAAATTTCACTAACAAAAGCAAAACACATAAGAATATTCAAGATCTTAAAACTTTAAATCTGTCATGAATTTTTACAATGAATTATTGCAAGATGAAATATTTTTTAGAGTTTTTCAACATATATATTTGATTTTAATATCTTTTTAAAATCAAAATATATATTTATTTTGTATTTCACTTTACGTCAGATTGCTTCCATCTCGAATATCCGTGGAATGTATTCAAATTTGTATTTAAAGAACGTAAAATATCTTTACATGAAATGAACGTGAAATTTTACTCTGATGTCATGCTTTAGATAACTATAATTATTCTAATGAAGCTCATGCTTTTTTCTAAATGGCTTGAAAAAAATTCAGAAACTGTATTAAAATGAGAGCATTTTGTATGTCACACATGGTTGTAAAATTTAATTAAGTTTGAAATTAATAAATATTTAATTTTATAAAATTTCTAATATTATGACTAAAATTATATTTTCAAATTTCTACTTCAATAATGTATTTATGTGTTTGCGTATAAATGTTAATAGCAATTAAGTCAGTGGCTCCCTAAGAGGTCTGCACCACCCACCGTTGGACGTTGAAAGATTTTAAGGTGACGGTTTTGATTGAAGGCTATTTTAGGGTCTTTGAGGACTAACTGCCGTCCCCCGTACGTTACTCGCTGGAATCGGCTGGAAAGCTTGAATAAGTTGTGACATTGGCCTACTTTCTTTTTACCTTTCACTAACCTCTATAACATTTTAGAATTTGAGTTACATATAATTACACCCCCTTGCTAACCAAAATGAAACGTGATTAAGTAAATTAGATGAAGATAAGAAGTGTAATGAATCAAAGATAGTCATATAAAAGTGAAGTAGAATTGAAAGAAAACAGAAGGGAGACAGAGGTTAACGCGACTCAGATGTTGTATATTGGAGTGAATCATTGTAGTTATTTGTATTGAAAGTAGTTAAAAGAGACCCTGATCAGAATAATAGGAGTCGAAACTGTTACAATTGAGAAAGATGTGAAAAGGGATTCGAAATAAAATGATCTTGCATATTCTTTAATAAATAATGAAATGCGTTGCATTTCTCTTACGTCTCTCCAATTGGAGTTTGGAACTTATTGACTATTTAATAAGACTTTAAGATGGCTATAGAGTTAAATAATGAAGGACGGTCGTCATGAAGTCATGAAAAGCATTTTTCTTTAAACAGTTCTAGATATCTTTTAAGCAAAATAAGAATGTATTAAATGCAGGTATTGATACATTATAACCTTGTTACCAGTAGCTTTGTGACTAGCTCATACGAGTAAGCGAGTCATAGCATGAGCATTGTATCACTTGGGGCATCACATGTATGTTCCTAAGTCCCAACTCGATCAGCTAAACTTATAAATGTTGAAATTTCATGCAAATGTCCTGATACAAATGTCATGACAAGAATTATACGCCCGTTGTTATGTCATTGCGAATTTCTGAACGTCATGTTAATCCCTTCTTTTTTTCACAAAATTAAATTATTGATTTAAATTGCATGAAATAAAATATTTTCCAAAGGATAAAAATTAATGTTCCTGCGAGATTACTTTCTTTTTGTGACTTTAACAAATATCATTAAATTATTATTAAATGTCTGAAAATTAACTGATTTTAACTGAAAATGATTTTAAAAGGGAGATTCGGGTGTTTTTTTAGTGTAAAGGAAGTGGCGAGTAACTTTTTCGTTTTTTTTTTTTTTTTCGAAAGGGCCAGTAAGCAATTTTTTAGAGAATGGGTTGTAGACCAAAAAATAAAGGGAACCTATAAATTAAATAATAGAATTCATTGAATTTGTGGCGTGTTTCCTAATTTCTTCAATTTACTGATACGTAAAATCAATGCAAAAGCTTTTAAGAATAAATGTAAATTTAATTCTATAAATTGCAATGCGTGATAAAAATACTCTTATTATAAACAAATTCGTTGTACCGTGACCAGTGAAATTATAAAGTTAATTAGTTCATTAAATAAACTAAAACACTTCCCACAACTTCCTTAATTGTTTTTTTCTCTAAAATACTGGGCTTGATTAATAATTATTTGTTAAGGATAAAATGTTAATGTAAATTATCAAAATTATAAATAATTATTTGTTCATGATAATTTGTGCTAATGATAAAACATTTAACATCAAATAAACCAAAAACAAAAACTTCTAAAGACATCTCATATATTTTTTGGGCATCTTGGTTCAAAAATTAAATATTTTTTAATTTGTTTTCCATAATAATTTCATATATCATACATTTTCAAAAATGTACATATGACATTGTGTTAAAAAATTATTTTTTTATGTAGAAGAGAAAGATTTACTAAGTTTTGAAAATATAGAACTTCTCGAAGTCGTATAAGAGATGTTTTATGACCTTGATAAAATAGTTTTAAAATGTTCTACAATTCTTTATTAGGGTTTCTAACGAATATCTATAATACCTTAGATAACTGAATATTTTTATTACCTGTTTACTAAGTTTTATGAAAAAAGTTCATTTCAATCAGTTGTAAAATAATAATAAACATATAAAATGCACATATATGTAAAATAATAAATGAAACTATTTTGTTTCAAAAATATGCTTTTATTCACTTTATGCTGAGAGAACATTAGGAAAGAAAATAAGAAAAAATATCATTATCGATGTATGAAACCATGTACAAAGTGTACAGAAATAAATAGCCAAGACCCATGAAACCACTTTGATATGACTAGCCCAATTTGACACTGAAACATTTCAGAAACGTTTTACGTGATAGAAGAGAATTGTTTTATTTTATAGCTTTTTTCAATTCAAGCTTTGAAAGGTTCACGTAACACGTATCTTTTATGCAATACTTATAATTTTTTAAGAAATAATTAAGATATTAAACTATAAATGAATTTCAATTTTTTTAAAAAATTAATTTCAGATATTACATAGGGCAATATTCAAATGCGAATGAAAGGGTTTAATTTATATATGTTCGAGGAAAACTAAATACGATATGATTAAAAACGAGTCTTAATTAAGTAATTATTTCGTAAAATATAGACATTGTGTTAATAAAATGTTGCTTATTCATTTGTGTGTCGAAAACATTGATTTATTTTAATGCTGAATAAGTTATTAATGAAATGAATTATACTGAATGAGTTAAATTGTAAGAGAGGATATGAGAGTTTAGCTTTTGGTACATTGTATCATTATGCTAATTACTTTATGCTGTCATAAATATTTTATATTTACTTTTTATCCTCATATTCACAATATTGAATGTCTACAACTTATTTAAAAAAGTTTAAATTAGGTGTAAACTATTCTTACGAATTAAATCTTAAATAGAAAGGCTACAAGTAAAATCAAACTCTTCGTCACACAGTGAAAGCCATTTTAAATGTGATGATGACCATGATGCCCGTGAATATCATGATGGATATGATGAGGCTCGTGATGATGATGATGGGATGCAGCAGAGTGGATCTTGACTTGAGCGGGATCTTGGTTGGCTGTTCCTGGCTCGTTGGTCTTGACTTCGGCGCGGAAACCTCCCTTGTCAGCAACGTAGTGGACTTCACGATGAATGCCTTTTTCATCAACGTATCCATAGCTTCCTCTAACACCTCCATGACCATCTCCTTCTTCGTGTCTATGCTGAGATCCATGATGGTCTTTTACATCATATCCGAATTTGTAGGGGTGAGGAGCATGATGCTGTAAGAAAGACGTAATTTAAATTATCAAAAGAAGCAACTTATGATTATGTTTCTTTATATGAGAATTGCGCCGACACATATTGTATTGAAAAGAAATTCATATTAAATTGCATTGGATTTCACATCGAAAAGTGTGTGTGAATCATTAATTATTGCATTCAAGCTTTTTACAATTGAGCATGCCGCTAGGAAATGAGCGTAGTTTTAAGATATTAAAGGTTAGAACGAAATGATAAAACAGTTTCTTACAACACAGCTTTGTTATATGAAAGTTACATAGTTATATATTTTATAACAGATAAATTGGAGTTCACTCGTATTTGATTATATGTCATATATTAGTTCCCTTTAATACATTTTACAACTAACTATAGAATTGAGGAAGAAACATAGTTTATGTTATTAAAGGACGCTCCTAACAGCTTTTTTTCTTTACATGTTAGTTGCATAGTGGCATATTTTATTGCAGAAAAACTCTTGCTAGCTTGTATTGGATTATGCATCGAAAAATGTATATGTGAAACACAAGTTCCATTCACACTTCAAAAAAAATGAATGAACTGAGGGAATGTTAGGTTTTTCGATTAATAATATAATTATTTTTCAAAAATTTGAAGATAATAATTAGTGTGCGATAAGGATTATATTTGTCCTTCATTTTACATTGCTGTTTATAAATTTAATACACACAACAGTTTAAAATAAGTGAGTTTCAAAACAAATTAAGTTTTAAAAATATTAAATTAATCTGAAAGTAAACTCTTATGTTTTTGATGATTTTAAACACTGTCTTTGATTTAATGATATATTAATATGCACTGATAAAATTCCTAATATTTAATACACATCAAAGGAAACTGATTCCGTTTCTTTATTATTTCTTTATATTTACGTTTTCTGTATTTTCTTTATAAATAGTTTTTTATCTTTACCATTTGTTTTTCATAATTTAAGTAATTATAGCTTTAGCTATTTCTGAACATCTTTCTATAGTTAAATTATTAATCTGGAGTAATTGTTACGAAATTTATTCAAACTTATTACTCGTACTTTTCACATAACAGAAAATTGGAAAAATACATTTGAAAAATTTCGATATAATCCACTTGTCATTAACCCTCTAATCAAGTGAACATGGATGAAATCTTATTTTTAAAATAGCCATTGATAAAATTTTAAATAAATAAAAATAAATTTAAGAAATTAGTTTTAAAAGTACAATATTCTTTGGAAAATTCTAGAAAATTATTTCTTTTTTTTTTTTGAAAATTACTCTTCTGTTTTAGGTACAGTTAATAAAATTGGCCTGCATACATTTAATAGAATTTAATGGCATTGAAACTGGGAAAATTAAAATAATTATTATTATTGCTTTTTAACTTTTTCTTCAAAAGAGAGAATTTTTTTAATTTTTTTTTATTTTATCATAATATCATACACAAGTTTATACTCTGTATTTTTAAAATCTTATTTTCATTTTTAATCATAATTATGTTTTAAGAGATATGAAATTCACTTTTGTACACCTGAATTAAAGTATAAATTAACTAATATATTTTTTTATCCTTATTACAAATGCACTATTTTTTCGAATTGGTAATTAAACTTAAAATATTACAACTTTGTGAGTGGCTACGGGAAATATTTCTGAAAGCATCTACTTAAACTACATTTTACATTTACAATAACGATGAATAACGTTTAATTAATCAAAATTAAAGTCCAAATACCTCATGATGCTCTTCATAGTGGCTGGCAAAGGTGACAGCTACCAGAGCCAAAACGATGACAATCTGAAACGTGAGCATAATTGTTAGCTAAATTAAAATTGTTGTATTTGTACGACAATATATGAATGCAGTTTCACAAATACCTAATTTGAAGATAATTAAAAACTATTTTTCACTCCGAAATAAAATAATGTTAAATAATTCTACGAAGATTAAAAATTTTAAAAATTCAAATTTGCAAAAAAAATAAATTTAGTAAAGTGAAAAATTAAAAAAAACTGAAAAAACATTGAAAAGCTTAAGGCAAGAATAATATGTTTTATTGTATATGAGTTTTAAAATTCATTTTTTCTCTAAATTGTTATTCATGTTATAATTTATTTTAAAATACTAGATATGTTAACAAAATAAATTATTATAATAGGAATAAATAGTTCAAGGTGAAATGATTACTTAAATAAAGAAACAATTTTAAATTTACTCATCATCATTTATTTCAAAAGTAATTCCATGATTTATCATTATCATGGAAACTAAGGAATTTTAATTTTGTTAAGTAATTTGCAGTTCGCATTATAAACTTATAGATACAATTTTGATAAAGAATGTAGAAGCACACTGTCCAAGAAACAAAGCTATAGTTTTTTTAAAAAAAATCATATTAATTTTTATTTAATTTATGTAATGATTTCAAATTTAACTCTTTTAGTTTTTAAACAGCTGCCTTAAAATAAGATTTATATATTAAAATGTTAGATAACAGTATGTGGCATAACTGTTTGAAAATGAGAATAACAGTAGGAATTAATATGAAATGATTACTCATATAAATTTCGATTCTTTTTTTTTAATAAATTCTGTAATCAAGACATTAAAAAGTTATCTAACATTTTTAAATATTTAAAACTACTTTCAAGAAAGTGAAGTTATAAATACTCATTTCACATAGTTACGAGGACTGCTGATAATCATTGTTACGCTTTGTATACATATGAAACAACTTACTCGAAAATACATTCTTAAAAGGCAGTGAATTGCTTGTTCAGCTTAGATACAGATGAAGTAAGTTGAAAAGATGATTGAAGGTTTGGCTTTTCTCCAGCTTTTATACCGAAAAGATTCAGGTAGGCGAGATTGGTACTTAACACATTTAGGTGCTCCTTTAGATAACAAATTGTGATTTTAGAACGTCACGGGTCATTGCAATTTCGCTAAAAGCTTTTTTATTGCGCCTGAATGAGTTTTCCAAATCAAACTGCCGTAAGTCGCAGATGAAATTCGTAATAAGATCTAATTTATCATTAGGAATTTCCGTCGTTTTGAATGCATCACATTGTTTCTTTGTTTGTTCAGAAAAGTGAGAGTGATTTAGCTTTCGGTAATATTACTCTCTTTCTTGATACTTTCTTCTTGTTCTTTTTATTTTTAAAATATTACAAGATATTTAAGACAAAACTTTGTACAATTGTTTTATTTTTAAACATGTTAAGTAATATAAATTGTGTATAAGGAATAAATAAAATGATGACGATAAAATATATATTTTTATTTTTGTGTTGAAATATTTGTCTCCCTTTATATATATATATATATATGTGTGCGCGCGCACCCCACATTATTTGAAAATGTTACAATAATACAATAACCTTAAAAAGAAATTTAAGTACTTTTGAAAAATATTCAAATTAAAGTGCAAATTACGAATTTCTTTGAATCTTACAGCACACGAATTCTAAAAATTTAATTAACTGGTATTTTTTGAAGAGCTTCACTAACAATGTATGTTTTCTAAAACTACATTAGAAAGGGCATCGCTTCTTTATAACCGTAATTAAGTACTTCTATATTCTAAAGATCTGGTTATATGTTTAAATGAAATTATTTATCACAATACGGGTATATACTATTAATGTTAAAAATAATTTACATAAAATCCCGTTAAATAAATTAAATATTTTATCAATTTACTATTTTAAGTATCATTCAGATTCATGAAAATATAAAAAAAATACCTGTACAAAATATAAAATGATCATTAAAATGCAGTAAGAGTATTTACAGTGTGCATATCTAACATTATCTACTTTATATATATTTATTTATTTATTTATTTATATATATATATATATATATATATATATATATATATATATATATAT
>BMAW01011833.1:160042-190554 GCA_019974015.1 Nephila pilipes
GTGTGTGTGTGTGTGTGTGTGTGTGTGTGTGTAATTTTTCCATTTGAATTTAATTTCGTTTCCTAATTCTTCCTATACTTTCACGCTTCTAGTGGGAAGTTCATCTTATTTTCATATTCAATTCCATTTTATGCTTCTAATATATGTGACCACGTGCTATGAATTTAATTGAATTAGATTCTCTGACAGTTGCAAGCCCTTTAGGAAGATTTCTCTTCTAGACATTTTGTCTGCAGATAAAATACCTAAAGGTCCCTCAATGTAATATCACGTGATCCGAAGAAATGCTTGCATTTAAATTTCAAAAAGGAAAAACGTCTCTCTTTATCTGACTTAACCATGGAAGTAAATGGACATCAATTGCGCTGCAACTAGCTCTATAACTGTCTCTTACTTCTAGTGTATTAATAAATTCTTATTTTGAATTATTTAAAATTCCTTCATTGCGCCACGAACGAATGGAAACATTTTTAGTATGTCTCTAGATATTGCTTGAAATTTAACACACACACACTCATATATATATGGAGGGCGGTGGTTATAAGGATTTTGCTGAAGTTGGCACACTTACTAGATGATGCCATTCTGTGAACACAGTGCTGGGAAACAACAGGAGACATTGCTGAGAAAGTGTGGAGGAAGCATGTGGTTTGGAACCAGGACTATATCGGATGAAGAAGAAATGTCTATTCCCAGATATTAAATACACAGTTAAGGTATAAGTTTTGAAATCTGATGAAGTTTTTATATCACATGAATAAACACTTATGAATATCATTAATTCCAACCAATAAATTATTGTATTATTTGAATTAAATAAATGAAGTTTATCTTATCATTTAAGAAATTGAATCAGATAACCTATAAGAAGCACTTAATTTTATCATGTTTTCTTGTACATTTTGTTTTTAAAAGCGAAATTATGCCATTTCTTTTTGAGCTATTGACTTGGTTTATTTTAAATAAGTGCCACACTAGAAGCTACAACAAGACTATTGATGAAGTCCATTATTGAAAAAAGTAAAAATTCATTCCCTGAATTTATTATTCCATTTTATTCACGTAACTTCCTTGTAATGGCATTTGGAGACTGAGCTATATCTTAAGTTATATTTCCTATAGAGACCCGACTTATAAAACAAAGAATCTGAACATTAAAGTCCATCGTGTCACGTTGGTTAACTATATTAGTTAGGAGAGTTTGGTACCAGTTGTGCTGTCGCCTTTTTCAGTTCACCATTGTGAAAGTCCGTACAATTTATGTAGCTCGATTTGATGTTGATTCTAATATTGTAACAGTCCCATGACTGTAACTTTAACGGGACTTCTTCCCTTCCTCTTGGTGTTGTGCGTATGTATGTGTTTTGGATGTAAAAATGGCTTATTTATATTTCTCATAAATATTACTGTGATGTATCCGTGTGCTGTTAATCCAAAAGTAAAATGGATTTAACCAACCAAAAGAACAAGATCTTCATTCAAATGCCCAAAAAGCATTTCACTCACACATGCGAAGACACAAAAAATTGGCGCCCAAACGTTGGGCAGAGGCGGATTTTATCACAGGATAAGTACTTTTTACTGATTAGTTTCAATGATATTTAGAATGGATCACCTTTTTCTTTTGAATTACATTCATAAATAATATAATTTCAACGATTCTTTGAATCGATAATGTATAAAAGACAGTATTTCCAAATTCGATACCATTGTTGTAAGATTCATCTGGAATCGAAAGTATATCTTGATTTTGAAAGTACGAGTGTTTATCGTATGTATGAGTTAACAATTCTGTATCTCATAAATCGAATTATAATTTGAACGATTAATCTCGAATCGAAAGTATATAATGATTTTGAAAATCAACTATTCTTTAATTCTAAATTGTCCAAGGGACGAAATTTCTTGCTTAGAAATGGTACTTTTATACTCAATTAGAACTGTATTTTAAAAAAATTTATATTATCTGCATACAATCTTATAATTTCCTTGATTTTGTGTGTCTCAAGCAATCCATTGCTTAATTATTATCATTTCTAAAACGAAACTGCATTAATGCATTTATTTCAATGCATTTTCATATATTTGAGTACACCTAATATTGTACTTCATTATTGTATAATTGTGTTAAAACAAACTGCATTTAAACATTTATATGAGTATTTATCGTATGTTTTGAATAATCATATGTTTGAGTGTACCCAATGCTATTCGTCATTATTGTATAATTGTGTTAAAACGAGAAACTTTTGAAAACTTCTTTGTTAATTTCTTGTGTATGTTAATACCTAAACTATTTAAATACTTAACAGTCTGGTATTCCATTCTGAAAACATAGTAATATTTTGTGAATTATTAAAACATTATTCTGTTATCATAAAGAGTTAAATAATCTTCTCTAAATAAAACGAATTCCAACTTAATGTTCTAAAATAGAGTTCCTTCTCATATAATTCTATCATGGCAGGAATTGTTCTTAATACAAATTGAAATCGTATCTCTTTACTTCATTGAGATAGAACATATAAAAGTAATCATTATCTAAACTGGAATTTATTTTGTTAATTTTTTTTCTCCTTTTGCTAGAATGAACTGTTTTTTCTCCTTTTTTTCGTTAAATTTATTCTCATTCAAGTGAAGGTCATTGAGTCATAACATCCTTTTTGTTTATACTAGAAGAGTAAATGAAAAACTTACTATTTTGTTACTTTCGTATTGGTTTGATGAATAATGCATACTTTTAGTTTGAACATAAATTAGATGGAAAATTGTTTTCAGTATGTATATATTTTTTTCTTTCTCTCTCAGGTATTCTGTTGAGTGTTGCATTCAAATGAGATTTTTTTGTTGTTATAAATTAAATATTCTATTTGTGGGAAACGTGTATGGAAGAAGTTTATTATTCATTGAATGCTCTAATTGATTTCATATCTCATATTTTCTTTTGATATTTTCTTTGTTGAATGTTTTCTTTGTTTTGATTTTCAGCTTCAAAGTGCTTAGAAAGTTATTTTTTTTATAAAAAAAATAGAAAGAATAACAAATAAAAACATTCATTAGCTCATTATTTCTACAAGAAAATAAAATTTGTTTCATTATGCGATTACTATTTTCTCTCTATTTTTTTTTTCCTTTTTGTTGTTCCATGCTTTTCTACTTCACAGAAATGGTTATCATTTTTAACGTTCTAAACAGTTATTCTAAATTTAAAGAGAGAATAATCATTTTCTATTAGTACAAATAGCTATTGTTACTGATACGCTTTTCAAAACTAAAAATAATTTCATATTATTTTTTACCTGGCTGGAAACCAATATTTCTTTAAAAAACCTTTACCTGCAAATCTAAATCAGTCAATGCCAAGCATCGTGATTCATTGATTCGTTATTGAAGGGCAATCGGTACCCTAAATATTATGAAAAAATCGATTACGGATTTTTGATGTTTCTTAAATCTCTAATTCAAGACTTAATAAATAATATCAAATATATGCTAATTTTCAAATAAAAAAAAATATGGAAATTTTAATTTTGTGTAAAAAGGGGGACAAATCAGTTGATATGTCTCACTCATTTTAGTAGGTAAATATATAAATGTAAGACTTTTAATCCTGGGATATAATTGAAAAGTCTTAAACTATTTTAATATCTAACTCGCATAAAGCTGCTGTGTATTTGTAAATGGGACTTGAAATTTGGTTTACCTATTTTAACGGGTGAATTTTATTAGTTTATCCCCGAACTTTTCAATTTTGATTCGAAATACGCTGCACTTTATTCTTTGAAACTTACTATTCTGTTGAATTTAGAAACATTTAAACTTATCCTTAGATCTCCTAATGTTTTCAAAAAATGTTGAGCCTTTTCAAAGGTAGTAACACTTCTTCTAGTGGTAGCTATGCATTAAATGGTTATGTTAGTAATGTTGTAATGAGCACCGATGATAAAAATTTTGTACTGAACCAAAGAAAATTCCCGATTTAAATTAGAGTGTGAAGAAAGTGAAGAAAATAAGGATGTTATTAATGTTAAAATTAACTTAAATATATTCTCATTTGTATTTAAGAATGATAAGTGGTGCAAAAAGTGTGATAGTGGCATGGATTTACTAACTTTGAAAAATATCTATAGATTGGTTATTTTTTTCGTTCTGTTTATGTCATATCGGTCCTGGAGATTTCAGATCATCATGTGAGAATTAAATCAGAAACTACAAATACTAGGTATGTGTATACATTGCGTTCTTTTGGAAGAGATACAGAAACTAGATGAATGTCTTGCGCTGTCTTTACTACCTTCTATATTGGCACTTTTCAATAAGAAACTCGTAATTTCAACAAAGCTTATCCAATGCAAAAGGCTCCACAAGAATCTATACCTAAAAATGGGAGCCATAAAAATATTGCAGTTGTCCTTGATGGAGTTGGTAAAAATGAAATTACACATCTCTCCATGGCCAGCCTCTTTTTAATGTGACAAGCACAGACGATCGGAAGTAAGTAGATACCAGAATACTCTTTAAGAACTGTACGAGCAAAAATAAAAGTAATCACATGAAAGTAATAGCAAGCTTTATTTTGAAGGTTCCAGAGGATCTGTGAAAGCATCGAGAACGTTACAGGATTCATTGATAGAACATGATGTGCACGGTATATCACATATTTAGGGGAAAGAAATTCCAAAGCACACGTTGGAGAAAAACGTCTAGGGAGATGATTATCCTTTAAAGAAGCAGAAGGCATTAGATACATAATTAAGCTCAAGGAACAAGATTACTTCATTTAAATACCGAAATAAAAGGGCAATTCTTTTTCGATGGTAAGTGTATCTATGGCATAGACCGTTTGATCGAGCAGGAAATAAACAAGTTAAACTCATACTATGGACGAGCCATCCGGAGACATCTCAGCACAGTATGCGGAAATCTATTAGTGTCATTTTTTCTATAGAAACTATCTTCAGATGAATACCCTTAGCATTGTTTTACTCTGCTTGTGAAGAAACATTGACTAGTTAAAAAATGAAGCAACAAGCAAAACTTACAAAGATAAAAACAATGTTCATGTAACTTCCGTAAAAACAATGCTCCTGTAGCTTCCGTAGAAACCATACATACACTATTAAGAAGGCTTTCGCATCCTGATCATTAAAAAAAGTGATTGCGTGGGAATATATCGTCGATCCTGTGTACCCAAATTAGCATTTGTACAAATTGATAAAATTCGTGTTTATGATGATGTTTGCTATTTTGATGATGATAATGCATCCAAGCTGAATATTCTTCAAACGTTGAGAATAGATTCTTGAGAATATGTTATGCAATACCTCGACGAAGAGAAACAATGATAACTATTTATGCATTTTCTGGTTTCGGAGAAAAGTTACACGATTATTCTCATTTAACATTTTCGATATGAGCGTACCCATTCCCCTTAAATAATTACCTAAATTTAAAAGTATTAAAAGTTAAGCTTCAGAGTTCTTAGTAAAATGTTTATTATACACAAGCATATTGGTCTCAAATCAGTATTATTTTGTAATCGTTAAGGATATTCTCTAAGGACCCGTAAATGTGACATGCTCAGACCAGAGCATTCAAATATAAAATTTCAATCCCAATACAGATCTCGCATCAATTATAATATTTCTTCTTTCAAATGAGTTGCTAGATGAAGCGATGACTTCTTATTTGATCGGAAATCACATTCATATCTTTACTTTTAATAATTTCCATCGCAATATGGAAGTACACTTTAAGAGATCAAAATTACTGTAATCAAATCCATAAATTTCTCGATAAATTAAACGTAGTTGTAATGTGAAAAATTGAAGTTGTTACAAGTTAATTATGAATTGAAGATACGCAAGAACTCATACAGATGTTACAGAAGGATATGTCTTGAAATGGCAATTACCTGAAAAGGTTCGGAAAAAGTAAGTCGTAAGGAAAGTAAGTCGTGTATACTCAATTTTGAGAAATACTGTACATATGGTGAATAAAGACGAGAATAATTTACATATTTTATGTACAAATTGGATTTTGAAATAATTTAACGATATATTTACTTTTATCTGAATTTTATGTAAATGAATTCATTATTGAGTACTAAAATTTAATTCACATTGCAATTTGAGATTATAACTGTATAATACATGTTTCACTTAATTTATATCTTTGAAATGATTATATTTTATGTATACTTCATTGAGCTCTAATATTAAATAAGTAAATTAATCAAATAACAAAAAAATTAATCAGTTGTAACTTGTAATCATAAATATAATTCTAACGAATAAAATCTTGTGAAGTAAAATTTTTAGCAATTTCATTAACTTGAACAAATTGCTACAAATATTTTCTTTCAAATAACCATTGCATAACTAAAAGTCATATGACTAGATGATTTTATGCATTTCTTCGAATTTGTAGAGAAATATTCGACGAAATGTTTTGTAACTTTGGGCATGTTAAACACAAATTCGAGAATTCGCTATACGGTGAAATTTCAGTGACACGTGCATTTAGGGAACCAATTCCAAATAGAAAATAAAAAAATATTTTTTAATCCTCCTGTGTTATACATAAAGGCGAAAAGTATTTGCCTCGTTCCTAAAATATTTCATTAGTTATTTTCCGAGTTTGTACGCATTTTTGTAAAAGTAGCCCTCATATTCACAAAAATATAACTTTTTCATATTAAAAAAAAGTTCAGATATTTTTGTTTATCATACATCAAAATCCCAATCTAATAACACGAAAATTACAAAAAATATTTTTACGTATAATAAAAGCATCATATTTAAAAAGAAAATACTGAATATTCAATTGGATATGAGTATTCATAGAAAGTAACTTTTAATGCACAGTTACGAAATATATGAACATTTTCTTCTATAATTTTTTTAAATAATATAGGGCAACTTATATTAAAAAAAATTCAGTTGAATATAGGAAAAATTTAGAAAATCATAGTGACATAGCCACATTTCTGTGGTTCTCTGACTGTGGCGTGAGACCCATATTCTGAAAGTGAAACAGTCCAATTTTATACAAATATCAAGCATTAGTGTGTATTTAGTATTCAAGTAAATTTTAGGTAATTTTGTTTAAAAATCCTGTGAATTATGATTTAAAACCCGAGGAAACTCTTATCATTCAGTTACTAACAGAGAGTTATAAAAATACAGTCATTATATTGTCATTATCAATCTAAATTGACACGATATTCAGTATTTTTATACACCATATATTTCTGCAGGATAAGACGACCTTCAGATAAGACGAGGTATAAAATTTCCTCAAAGTGTGATAGTTTTAGCATATATCTTTCCTATAAAGAGACTTATTACTCCTAATATGGTTATAGTATTCCCAAAATTTGATTCATTAGTTAATCTAGCACTTAAAAGAAATTATAATAAATTTAATGATAGTAAATGCGTAAATAAAATAAAGGTATTAAAAAAAGAGGTCTAGCAAAAAAGAGGACTTAAAATGTAAATAAATGTTAGTTAAATAGTTAGGCTAACTTATATTTACATTTTTATGAAAATAACTATATTGATAAAAATGATTTTATAGCTTATAGATATATTGAGGTCTTTATTATCTTCAGTTATAATAAGAATTTTGAAGTTAAACCTAATCGGTATTTTTATCCTAGTATTTAAATTTAATTTAAACTAATAAAATATAAATATATAAAAAGATTATAAAATTTACGAAAATATCTATAAGAGGGAATCTTTCAAATTTCATGTTCATAAAGTTCATTTCTTGAATAGCAATGTGCTTGTTTTTTTTAAATATATTTGTCTTTTTTTTACTAAAATACAGGAACTTAAAATTATACTTGTATTTCTAATGTGTGAATTATATTTTCTTGTTTCTGTATGGTAATTATAATGTTGGCTTGAATATGATTCATTATTTTCTAATGCATTAATTTAGTTGTTTATCTTTCATGTGTTTATATTTTTGTAATTATATTAAACGTATTTCGAATTTTTATAAAGTAATGAAACCTAAAACGGTTTCTTCACATCATCAAAAGAAAAGGAATTAAAAAAAAAGCAAAACATATTCAATAGCAAAAAAAATATTTTGTTTTTATAAAAGAACTTTTTTTTTTATTTCAAATGAAATTTTTTTAAATTTTTTAGAGATGTAAACTATATTCTATTCTATATATTTTACAATGAAACTACTCTTAAGGAGTTAGAAACTGATATATCATTTTGATATACTATGTTAAAGAAGAGAAATAATTTTATTGTCAGAGAAAAAAGCTAATAGAAATTATCTTCAATAGTCCATAATGATCAAAGTCATTTCGCATACCTAAGAAACACATTCTGTTTAATGAATCTCCCCCCATCTAACAGCGAAAAACAATTTCATAAGGAAGAAAAAATGAAAAAATGTATTTCTGCTGTTCTTGATGTATGCTTTTATTAATAAAAATTAATAATTCATAACTTAAATCGACTTCTTGTAAAAATAATGAATTAATGATAAAATTTATTAACTAGCAAAATTAACTGTAATTATGCAGTGTAGCATGTTTTCAACATCTAAATCCCAATCGTATTTAAATCTTAACCGCTTCACAACGATATTTATTTTTTGCAGTCCAAATGTCATCCAATTTCAATGTTGATATAATTCGGTTCTCTTTCAATTGATTAAATCTAAAAATATATTTTCATGCTAGAAATTCATTTCTTTAAAATTGTTATTTGCTTATTTTTTTACTATTTTTGAAATAAATATAGTAATTATAGTTAAGCTATTTTTTCCAATTCCTCAACATATAATTTCTATGTTCGCTTAGACATAAAATGAGAAAGAAATTTTGATTTTTCCCGAGAAATTATTTTGATGCGGATATTTCATTTTCCGTTTAAGATTATACTAATATTTTCTATTATAATAAAATATAGTCAAAGATGCATAATCAGTATATTATTTTACAATAAATCACGAGTTTTATTTTACTTGGATATAAGTATTTTTAAAACAGGGATAATTTTTGTGTCAAAATTGTGATTATATTTTAGTAAGGTGGTTTGCTTAATTAAATGATATCCACTGTAATTGCATTTTTTCAGATTTATAATTCTGATTAATATTTTACATGTAAATCTTATTATTTTTCTGAAAAGTATTCATCAGTTTTTCAATGGATTTATTTTGCAATAAATATTCATTATATTTCTTTCTTTCCATTTCCGATAGATGGCGGCATGATTTTGAAGTAAAATATGTTGTCAATGCATATTGTGCATCATTGAAAAGAGTATATTTCTATATATATATATTACTTGTTTTTTAAATATACTTTTAACTAATATTTACTTCAATGTTTTCTTATCTTGTATCAATTATGCGTTGATATTTTTGGAGCATTTCAGATTAATATCAATCTGTTTGAAGTTTAAAATGAATTAAATGCACTTTTATAACTTTTTTTTTCATTAATGAAAATAGAAAGAAAATTCCTATTATATACTGTAATTCAGTTTAAAATTAAAAATTTAAGAAAATATTGTATGTATCTGAATGACTCGTTTATCTTTTAAAACCTCTCTGTTTAGTTTTTTCCTCGAAAAGAAAGTGCGACATTTATAAGCTTTCAACTAATACTTGAAATTTTTACTTTAATGCAGTATTTATGAAAGGAAACGAATGTCTTTGTTTTGTTTTGAGAATCAATAAAAATACATAGCATTTCGTATACATCTTGTAGCATCTGTATTTCTAGTTTTTCTCTCTGAAGTCGAATTTTTTATCCGTCTGTATGCCGATCTGTCGACGTTGACATTAATGGGTATGTTCTGGGGATTCTCTTCAGCTAAATATTCCAATTTTGATGTTGTAGAATTCATAAGCAGTTGTGTGCACTATACATCTCGATAGCCAGAGCTGCATAAGTTTTCCGACTTTTCAAGAATTTCAGAATCTTGATATTTTCTGGCATGGCTTTGATAACATAAGAGAAATTCTCCGTTAAAAGGTCTTTTTCTTTTTTTTAGCAAGAACTCAGCAATCCCTGAACAGCTTCCATTCTAGAATATAATTAAATACTAAAGTCAATATATTTTTCTACGAGTTTATCTCAAAGTCTTTAATTCCTCTTCAAACTTTGCGATTTCTTCGGAATGCGATTACTAATCTGAAAAATACTAATGCAAAATGAATATTATGGTCTTAAGCTAATTCATTCTACAAACTATCTCAAGAATGACACATACATGTGAAAATTACTGAAACCTTAAAATGCATGATTTATTTATTATTATTTTTTCCATGTAAAAAAATTAGAGGGCGTTTGTGGATATCTTAGATATGTTATTAATGAGAATGTGATAAACAGGACTATAGAAATTTCGATTTTAAAATTGCAATAAAATATGCCTCGCCTCAAAGAAAAATACCTACATTTGAATTTTCATAAAATGCGGTATTTGTAAGGAATTCTGTTGCACTTTTCTAAAAATCTACCTTCTCCATAACGCTGAAATTTTTCACATATAAAAATAGGCTATACAGAGAACCTACGTTTTCTCGCATAATGCTCACAAATTTACGTATTGCAGAGTATTTGTATCAATTAAGGGAAATTTCAATCACAAAAACTAAAGATTTTTCTAAAATTATATTACATTCAAATTTTTAAAAGTAAAATTATGTTTAATGTATAGAATGTCATATTTTTATAAAAATTCTGCAAATTTATAGTTATAAATGTAGAAAGTGTAGTGATGAGATTGTTCATCCCGAATCTACGATGATTTGCTCTTACGCAAAGGGCTGGTTGTCTAGGGGGGTAATTCCATTACCGGACTCTATTATGTTGTTGTTGTTGAATTCAATGATGAGACTCAACTTGTTTTACTTCGTTTAATATTTGGAGAGATGAAGATATTTACACATTGAACTATGTACAGATTGTCGCTATTAGGAGTAAACAGTTCTTCCGAGACGGATAGATGGCAATTTAATTAAACTTATCCCATAGCGGCGATGGGGACAGGAACGCGCTCGGGCGTTTGAAGTTTACTTCCGACGCGGGTAAAGCGAAGAAGAAGAGAAGCGGAAAAATGGGGAGAAAGAGAGCGAGAACGTCACTCAGTTTTTGTTCTGGAAAAGGTGGCGCTGCATGAGCTTATCACATGACTCTGATTCGTGGTGTCATCTATTGAGTATCGGAAGAACTGGTTTTATAGTAAATTGGAAAATAAAATTAATTGCTTAATAATTAGCTGGAAAATCCTACATAAATAAAGTGAATTTTATTTCAGAGATTTCTAAAACTAAGTACATTATGTATACAGATGAAAATACAGCTATTTAATATTAATTGCTCATTTATGATAACTTATGTAGATAGATGTGATTTTATGTACATAGGCATACAGATATTATCTGAATGTTAACATAAGATCTCAATTTCTTTTAATTTAAGTGTGATGGTTATTTACAATTAACATAAAATAAACTCATTTTTCTTTCTCGGAAGCTGCTTGTGGTTACCTTAAAATATAAAGCATGAATTTTTTTCTAAATCTTGAAAAATGGCTACTTCAAATCATTTAAAAACAATTACTAGATATGCTCTTATTTGGAAATTTATTTTGTAAACATTTAATTTTTCTGATTCAAATAAAAGGAAATAAAATAATACATTGTACATAAACGCAACAGCCTTTTCGGCTATTAAGTAAGCTATAAAAGTCACAAAATACTAATTTCTTAAAATAAAAATTACGCCGATTAAGAATGCCTCTCGTCTGTTGATCATGGTTCAAGGTCCGTCGTCAGCAACTTCTTGTGGACTTAAAAAACACTCAGTCAAATGAAGAAACGAAAGAATCAAAACATTTAATATGCTTAGGAAATCAGTCTTTTATGAAGATTGCTCGCTTGATTACTTGTCATTAAAACACATTAAAGAACAACTAGAGAAATTTTGCTAGGATTTCGTAATTTTGAACCATGGTCAGGTTACGAAGATAATATCTGACTTGGGTATCTAACTCTCCAAACTTCCACTCCAAACCAACATGAATAATTTCAACCTCGACAGATTTGACGTAAATTATCCGCACTACAAATTGGAATTTTAGTGGAATCAGAACTGGAACCCACGATTCGATTGAAGCAACGCCAGTCTCGAGCTCGCGATCTGTGAGATCATGGGCTTAATAAATGTAGAATTTCTATAGATTTTAATAACAAAATAAAGAGAATAATTAATCATTAACAGATAAATTCAAAATGAAAAGTTTATAAAGATAACTTATGGAGGAAAATTATGCAGTAAACTCTTTTAAATCCGACCCGTTTGGGACAACGGCTTTGCGGAATTTGCGATTTTGCCGGATTATAGAATGTCAATTGAGCTATAACGAGATTTAAAAATAAATCTCTTTTATAATTCAGAAAAAGTAAGGTACTTTTAGATAAAATTTTAAGAGATTAATACATGTGTTTAATGTGCTTACGCACATTCCGAAACTGTGCAAATAATAAAATATCTAATAACGCATTTCCTCTTACAGTTAACTATAAAAAAATTATAGTCAAACATTTAAAATTAATTTACTTGCATATTCTGGTACTGATAAGAAATTTTGCACAAAAGAAATTAATATTGTTCAATGATTGCTAATAAACGTTCTGACGAAATACTCTGGTCATATGCTTACGATTATTAATTTTATTAGCAATGGAAGAACACCTGCTGGGCTTCAAGAATATTTTGTTGTACAGTTCTCTGTTATAAACAGGTGTAATATTGCGTAAATGAGGTATGTAGCCTGCTAGTAAACGGAAAACTCTATATTGAAATGAAACCTCACCGTTCGATAAACTCTGGACGAGAATGTTGGGGGTGGGGTGCAGCGCTTTGTAGCGACCTGAGGATCAAGGTCAAGAAAGGTCGAAAGCGAATGGCTGCATCGACGCCGGTTTTAGAAAGTGCTTAATGGTTACTTAAGCTTTGAATGCCGGGTTAAAAAAAAAAAGGTTATTGTATATACAGAAATCATATTTCTATGAGTAGTAAAACATACTTACATATGAATGAGCTTAATCAATTTCGGTTTTTTTATGGATTCATATCAATAGTCGTACCTAAAGTAAGTTTGCATGTAATATAACAAAAACTATTAAACATAACAGCAGCAAAAAAAATGATGATCTATTAATTATTTCTTCCCTTATTTTACAAATATTTAATGTTCGTGAATATGACAAAATGCATTATAAATTCGCTAATTACACATAGTTAAAACTAAGTTATTTTATGAACTGATTACTTATATATGCAAGTCAAAATGAAAAAAAAAATAATAATAATAATTAAAAATGTGTAATAATTATTACCATGATTAATTTAATATAATACAGCCAAAAAGAAAATTAGTAGGCTAGCTTATTCTTTGATGTTAACTAAAAAAATGTGGTACTTGAAATTACTTAATTTGTTTATTACAACAATAATATCGTGTTTAGACAACAGAAGCAAACATTGCATTCATCTGCCAATAAAATATTATCACGCCGTTAATGAGAAATTCGCGTTTTCTTGGATTGAATAATAGTCCGTTCTCATTACTTTTTAATATATACGTATGCACTCTAGTGTAGTTGATTTGATCAAAAACATGAAGAACATTGCTTTTACTTTCAAAACAGTTGTGAATTTAATTAAAAATAACTTTTGATAATACCCTTTTTACTCGAACAGGGCAATACCAGACCGAGATTGAAAAAGCTTTTTAAAAATTCAAGATGTGGAGATCAATATTCTATCAAAAGTCTAGAAATTTCTGCTTTACATTTGAATCACAAAAGAATTGATGATAGTTATCAGTACATTCAGAGAAGACCAGTTGGTCAAACGGGAAGTCTTATAAGATCGTAAGCGATCATCGTATCAACTGGCTGCTGGATTACCGGTGTTGACAAGACAATTAAAAACACCTGCAAACGCTAGAAATAGATTTTCCAAAGTTAGATCCAAAGGTTGCAAAGCCAGGAAGAAGTTATGACTCTCCTAAAAACAGAAATGTATGGCTTTCATGAGCTTTTAAATGCCAATATCTGACCAAAGATGATTGATCGAATGTTTTGTGGTCCGAGGAATTTAAATTTTAGAGACATATGAATTAAAGTATATTTTATTTCACAAACAGCTTCAAATATGTATTAGAATTTTTTTAAAAAAAATAGCTTTACAGAGTTCCGAAAAGTTATGCTAATAATTTAGGAATTATTTTAATAATTTAGGTGTTTCAATCACCTGGTGTGACATACGTTAGCAAAGGGTATTTTCAGGAATATATAGGTACCTACTGTTAAGCAAGAAGGCAGTACTTTGATCTCGGATTGCATGACGGCCGATATTTTGGGCAAAATTATCATCTGTGACGGAACAGTGAACTCTAATTGGTTCATAAATGTGCTTGTAATAACTTTGCAGTCATTATTTTTTAGATTTTTGGAGACAGAATCATAGTGGAACAATGCTATTTGTCATAAATCTCTTTAAACTATAAACTGGTTTAGAGACAAAGGTGTATAACTTTTGGAATGGCCTTCATAGTCTTCGGATCTCAAACTCATAAAATACTTTGGGACCATTATTAAACGCAAGAGCGGTGAATATCTAAATACTTCATAGGATGCATTAAAAAGGTCCCAAAGCAAGAATAGAACAAAATAACTAAGGGAAAATGTTAAGTATTGAGTACCTTGCCAAGAAAAATTTATACCGTAATTAAGGCCAATCAAACATTGATATTGGTCAATATTTTTTTTAAATCTCTGTAGCTTTGTATTTTACTCTGTTTTAAAATTAGAGGATATTTAAAGGGTTCTTAACACTTTTGTCCATTGCTGTATTTGGATTATTATTAAGAACTGTCACAACTTTTAATATTATTCGTTTAATATTTGAGTAAATGAAAATATTTTAAGTAGCCATAGTCAAGTTATCAAAATTGAAAGGACATAAAGTGATAAATTAGACTGAGAGATAAACATAAAATTAACATTTTAAAAATTTTTACATTTATTTTTACTACACTCTTTTATGACAGAGACAAGAATGAGAAACAAATTTTGCAAGTTATGTTTATTTTATATTTGATTTAGTAATATACTGAAAAAATCGATACTAACTTACAAATAATTATTTGTTTTTATTATTCGTCTCCGAGTTTTTTTTAATATTTAAAAAAAAAAAAACATTGAAAACTTAATTAATCAAATAATAAATAATCAAATTATATATTTTTTCTGTGTATATCAATTATTTATTTATGAAATTAGTCAATTTTTTCCCTGCCAATTGTAAGAAAAAAAGGGTTGTCGAACATATATAATTATTTTTTTCCGTGCTACATGAAGATTAGGGACATGTAATCAACTCCACTGTAATATGAAGACACTATCCATCCTTTGAAGTTTTATCTGGTAAATAATTGGTATTTTAAAGCTATAGTTCAATTGTCATTTGACTAAAAACTTATTTGTTGTACTAAAACAACTAATTATTATTATTATTAAAAATAAGTTTGAGATAATGATTAAAATTATATATATATATATATATATATATTCAATTCTTAATACCTTTTATAACTTTCTTGTGATCAGAGCAACAATGACAATATGATGGTAACATTCCAGTTATGAAGTTTATCCTGACATTTGTAAATAACTGTCCTTTTAAGACTATCGTTTATTTGTCATTTGACTGCTAACTTATTTGTTATGCGAAAACACTTGATTTTGATTTTTAAAAAAAGTTTGCGGCTTTAAATAAAACTATATCTGTATAATTCTATTCTTATAATACTTTTCATAACTTTCTTGTGATCAGCACAACAATGATATAAAGGCAATCTTCCTCCAATGAAGTTATCCCATTGTTTTATTTTAGCGTAAAGGTTTTTGCCAGGCGATTGTGTACAGGTAGCATCCTTTTGCCCATGGACCTCTACAGAAGGTGTTAGATATCCCTGAAATAAAAATAACAAAACTTTATTAAATGAAAGAAAATATTTTAAGAATATTCTAATAGTTTTATAGCAGTTCATTTTGCTTCCAATATAATTGGTCCCAAATGGTGAGTCGCACCCCGTTACCCGGATCATGAAAAAAAAAAAAAAAAATTGCTTGGTCTCCCCGCTTGCACTTCACGATATCATAACGTGCAAAGCGATGCGGAAAATCCTTATCATATTTTTGATTTTTTTAATTACTTAAATTTGACCTTACATGGTGACAAGGTCATTCTTGTTTAAGTGCTAGTGAAGACTAACCGCTAAGAAGAAACTCTTTGTGTTCACATCGTGCGAAAGCTGATAACACTATTTAACAGCCGTTTTGTATCTGGTTTGAAATAAAGTTTTTCTTATGTATTTTTTTCCAGTAGTATCCGAAATATCCCTCAAAAATGTATTGTCACGTAAAGTTCTTAGATATCCCAAAAAAGTCTTTTTAGGACTGGGAAATGCTGATAATTGTGTCCGAGGGCGGCTTTTGGTCTTTTTTGCGATTGATGCATCATACGCAGGTAGGTTTCGAAGCAAATCATTAGGAATTTGAAGGATCTTATAGAAAAAGGAGTTTGATTGTTTTTTTTAATGAACTCTCAGATTGGTTCAATTTTAAGATCTTTGTGTAGGACTTCCTAACAAATCAAGGAACATTAATCATTTTCCTAAGGTGTATATTTCGACTCGAATGAGAACGATGAAATCACCAGTTCGCTTTGTCATAACCCAGACCATCGACCTCCAAGATTTCCTGTCGGACAAGGTCATTTAGAACCCCCTAAAGGGAGGAAGAAGAAATTCTCCCTGCTCCAGAAAAGCGCGCGAAACGCTCAGCAAATACGGGATCGCTTTTGGCGTGAACAAATACTGAATACCAATAATTATACTGCACCAATAATTCCAGCACTATATTAGTTACAAGTGTTCATAAATAATATAAAAAATATAGTTGCTTTAATAAAACAAAATAATTATTTCTCAGGTACATCAAGTTTATAAATCTTCACCAAATTGAAAATTTTTTGGTTTTAAATTTATCATAATGTGATATTTTTGGAGACGAGGACCCTTTATGCACGAATTTCCCGAAACAATTATATATTTCACCATTTTCACGTCGTTCTTCTGATTCCGATAATTAAGCATCAATAAACATGCGCATCAATTTATATAAAAGTGTTCAAATAAGTAAACAAGCGTGTTGTCCTAGAAGCAACAGTGGATTTAGAGTTCATATTTTAATTGTCACATTATCGGCAAAAACTGAGTGCAGAGGGTTAAAGTGAGAATGTGATGCAGGGATATTTTTCACAGTTCATCAGAGGGGTTGTTTTAATTATAGCCTCCAACCACACATGAATATTAAGCTCAAATAGTTCAATGAATTATAAGCATAAGAACTTAAGGGGAAAAATACAAAAAACTGAAATATTTTTATTTTTGAAATATTAAAGTTTTACAGATAATTGAATATAAATGAAATTTGAGAAATAAATACTAATATAAGATTACCGCTTTTCTTTTTGTAATCGTCTTCAGTTATTATTTTGATTTTTCTTTGAAATTATATCAGATCGTATATTTTGTTTTGTATTTCATTCGATATAAAATAATATTTATTGTTTTCAGATAAAATGTATGTATTTTTAATATACCGTATTTTTCGGTGTTATTAGAAACACTTTTTCACCTTAAGAATATAATTTATAATAGGGTGTGTCTTATATAGTGAAAGTAAAGATTGTTTCCTTTTTTCAAAGTCATACGCACCAAAATATAGACGATATAGAAATCAGATAACAGTAACGTGGATTTTGACTGTTACTAAAATTTCTGTTTACTACTAAAAACTATCCATTATTTTACCCTGTTTCTAAAAGTCATATCTTAAAGCTTAAAGGTTTTTCTTAAAAATTATTTAAAATTTCTTGGGTGTGTCTTATATAACAATAAGCATATTATTATTTACTTTAATTATATATATCATACAGCGAATTATTCATATAAGATAAATATTAAGTAATGTAATTTCGTTGAGCAGGATTATATTCTTAACGTATTTAAAATGCAGTGAATGGAAAATCTCATGCAAAATTCTAAAATACGTATCACCTTCTTGATTCCACAATTAATCAGTTCTTTAGCAGCATTCATCATTTGATCAGTTGGTGTGATGTTATTGAAATTGCCCATAAATGCAACACCAATAGATATTGAGTTGTAGTTGACTGTATGTTCTCCAACATTATGAAAACCGACACCAACATATACACGATTATCTCCTCCGATTAGAAAGTTATAAGCGATATCCCACCAACCTGAAATATATTTGAACCATAAAAGTATTTTTAAAAACAAAATCTAAATAAACAATTACACAATGAGAGGCCTTATAAAATTTATCCTTTTTTAATGAAAATTAGAATTAATGTACAGTTATTTTAATCTTATTATTTAATTCATTTAGAGACAAAAATGCATTTACAATAAATATAAACAGTATATACAGAAAAACGGAACAAATATCATTTATTTATTCTTTTTATTTGCATGCTATTTCTAAATGGCTTAGATATATACAGAAATTTCAGATTTCAATAACATTTATTAATTTCATTATTATATATGATAACCAAACCTAAAAGCTTTTTGTAAACATAATCTTTTATTCGCTAGTATTTTTCGAAAGTATTAAAAAGCGATTTTTCAAGTGCAAGAATGGTTCAATAAGTACTTGAATTTGAAAACAGGTGACATCATCAAGGGAAATTGTTTTTACCATTGGGCACTACCCACTGTTAATAAATTTGGCATTGATTCATAAGTTAGTTTTGTTGCCAAACCAAAATTTGATTGCCCGTAGGTTTGTTCACATCACTTTGGGTCGCGTCTGTGATCATTATTATGCACTGGAAATCAAGCAAAAATCATATCATTGGGTTGCTTCTTAGGAATCTTTTCCAAGAAAAGCGAAGATGGTCTTAATGTCTGGAAAGGTTATGACAAAAATATTTGGGGTGCGAAAGATATCATGATTCTGAAAAATAGAAAAAAGAGATTTAGGCAGTTGTCAAATGAATCATGATGCTTACTAAAAACAAACCATCTTCAATGCTACGAGCACCATCTCATGCTATTTCTTAGGACTTATTCGACCCTGTTTTCATGTTTTGTTGAATGATTTTATTATTATATATGATTTAAAGTTCTTCAGAAGTTTTCCATATTTTGAAAACAAACAGCGAACCTTTGAGTTTCAACATATAAAAGAACATAAATTTACATTTTTTTTTTATTTATTGTAGTAGATCTCAGCGGAAATATACAGACGTTCTTTTATCGTTGAAGATCTTATCGGGAAAAATATAAACGTTCTTTAATTAGTTTTCCATCAAAACACAAAGTTGTATTTGAAGTGTGTCACTTTTATGATAATCAGGTTAAAAAGATAAAATTCATATTGACATCTAAATGATGTCTATCTTAAGAACTCATAAAAATGCAAATTTCATACAAGAACACAAAGAGGATACAAGATACTTCGACGAAGTTACATGCATATGTATTTGATTGATGAAAAACCAATAATCGTTCCTTACTGATAGGCGGAGTGATTTTTGCTATTTCCAATACTGTAGATAAAAATACTCGTCAACTTATTTTTTTTTATTTCATTAAAGTACTGCCTTGTATTATTAAATTTTGCGGGACTTAAGTATCGGTTATATACATCAGCAACTATCTTTAAGACATTTTTGTTTACGACATGTGAGTCCTGATATGCAATTTTTAACGCTCCAGCTTTTGTTCAAAAAGATGTTAAAAACCATATCCTAGCATCAATAACATATTTTTATGACAATGAAGAAATTAAATTATATTTCATAAAGATATTGCACAAAACAATGAAGCTTCTGATGAAGCCAAAAAAAAAAAAAAAAAAAGATTTCGAGGATTGTGACTGAGATACAACTATAAAAATGAAGTAAAATATGTTGACCATTGCAATAATTCTAAATATCTCGGAAGAATTAAATAAATGAGCCATAAGAAGATAACTTCATACTGAAAAGAGGCATAAAAATAGTAAGAATGTCATGTCAAAAGAGAAAGTGTTGTGCAGAACATTTTAGTACCTAGACATTGGTCTTTAAATATTTGCAAAATCATAGTTTATTTGAAACTGACTAGACAAGACACGACAAACCCTTCACTGTGCTGAAACAAAAACATACAAAATATGCAAAGAAAATTCAACGAAATGAAAATTTATCTTGGATAGAACATATTCATTTCCTAAAAGAGGAAAAATATACTAAGCAAATTTTACTACTCGCAGAATTTTCGCAATAATGAGCTGTATTTTTAAAAATTTTGTTTTGATTGTTTTCGTATCAAGGATTATGTAATAAAATATGAATAAAAAACAAGTAAATCATCCTCCAAACATTTAATTTGAGACTTCAGCATTAAAATACTATTCAATATATTACAATAACATTGAATTCCCAGAATGTTATATATTCAATATTCAAATGTTTAATGACAAATGTTACCATTTTCAGAGGTCATTGTTTTTGAATTCAATACACACTAATGAAAACAAATAAATATGGATTTGAAATATTTGCATTGTAAGAAGCTAAAACATTTTATTGTCGATGCATATGTATTTATGTTGACAAACAATATTCGCTGGATGCATGCCAGAAATAAAAGGCAAATAAAAATTGACTAAATGAAAAGCAATTTTAAAGGCAATGTATGTAAAAAACCGGTTGCGCACATTTTCAAGCGATCAAATTTGATTTTGCGAAAATTGAAACCAATCATGTTTAATTGTCTAATTTGAGATTTTATTTGAAGATAATGAATATGACATGTTTATTGTGTTCATATTTCATGTTACTATATTTCAATTTACGCTACCCATAACCAAAAACATATAATTCAAATTATGTGTATTATTGATCCATGGGAAATTAAATAATATGATACTTTGAAGCAAATAAGAGAAAAAAGAATTATTGAAAATTGACGAAGTACGTGATTATGAGCCTACACCAAAATTATTCAGTTGAAACTGACTTAATGTTAATAAAAACCTAAAATAGGAGTATTAAATGTAAACAGAAAAATATCTGAGTATTAATATCATATACAATTTCACTCACGAGTAAAAACCTCATATTTTGTTATACCATGTGTAGAATTATTTGTAGCTGTAACTGCAACTACCAGACTGTAACTGCAATAGCTGTAACTGTAACTGCCAGAAGAAAACTAGAATTTTATTTTTGCAAGAGAAGAATTCTTATGTCTTCTCCATTAAGCAACCGAATTAAATGGTTCCTTTTTTTTAGACCTCATAATACCATACATCAATTTAAAAGCACTTCAACTGTCCTTGTATTAAAGGTAAATTTTTGTGTTTGTGATAGAAGGATTGCCTTTATATTTAATTTCGGTTACCTTTGGAAGTCTGTCATTGTGGGTACGAAGATAACGTTGCGTTCGAAAAATACCGTTTATTTCTGTGCCAAATCATTTTTTTTTTTTTTAAATTGAAGCATATATTCTATTCTATACTGTCGAATGGATTTACCTTACCTAATACATTAAAAACAAATATTGACTATTTATAGATTTTGTTTTAAAATTTTAATAGCAATAAGAGGTTAGTTGAAGAAGTTCCGTTTCCAGAAATAGGACTGCATTCCCACTCGCTGAAGAATCGTTCATTAAACATCTTTCTTTTTTATAAGAAGTTCATGAATATGATGCTTTTCGAATCACAAAACACTGTCGCAATAACTTTTCCATTCGATGTGAGCTTTCATGGAGCAGATTCAAATGACACGTCACATTTTCTTCATTACAGCTTGATTTCTGATGCATAATGATGAATCAGGGTCACAATTACAGTGGTAATTGGACACGGGAGCATATGAAACTATACCCTCACGAATCATATCAGATTTGTTTGGGAGCCTTGTAATGGAATGCAGCACACATTATTAACACCAAATTACCTATGTCATCAAAACAAGGTACTTTTTGAATTACCATTGCATATGTGTTAAGCAACTTATATATATATATATATATATATATATATATATATATATATATTGACTTTGTAAATTCATGATTATAATTTTTTCAGTCTTTTTAAATTTTTGTATTAGCCTTTTAATGTTTTGTGATATTCCTAGAAATTAGAGTTTGCTTTCTGGCGACATTTAAAAATAGTTTTTTTTTCAGAGTTTAATGTATGCATTCCGGCAACGTTTGAAAATTTAGACACTATGATAAGATTGATGGTGTTTAGCAAAATAGCATAGTTTTGACTCATGTTTATTCTTTTTCAAGTACTTGAAATAATAGTATTGATGATTAAATAACACGAGTAATTAAATTTTCTAAATTTGAATCCTTTGTTTCGTCAATTTTAAAATTTATTTGCATTTCTTTGAATAACTGTTGGTAATATTAATACACATGGAGCGTTTATTTGAAAAATCATGATTTTTCTCTTAAGCTTTTTATTTTTGTGTGTTTTTAAAAAAGCGTATCTTTTTTTTTTGTGTGTTTTTCTTTTTATTTTTTTCTTTACATTTAAATTCTCAAATTTTTTCCAATGATATATTTTTATATTTTTGGTTTCCCAATTTGTATTTAATTTGTAAAAAAAAAAATCCTCTTTATGTGAATAGTTAAGCCTATAATTCTAGAAAAACCCAGCTTAATAGTGAAAAGCTTGTTTCAAAATTAATTATATTATTCTCCTTTATATATTTTCCAAATTTTCAAATTTCTGGATATATTATTTTTTTCCTTATATATATATATATATATATATATATATATATATATATATATAAGCGAAATACCACTGATTGACTCATCACGAGATCTCTAAGACTATGCAACCGATTGACTTGAAATTTAGCACCGTTACTCATTTTTCAATGTAGACGCTCACTAAGAACAGATTTTCCGGAAGTCTTATCTAAAATGTAATTTTCATCCGTTAATTTACTCTTATCCATCGGTTATGAAAATTTTGGCGACTTTATCTCCAAAAATGATATGACCGACGCCAAACGGAATACATTTTTTTATATATGTATGCTGTGTATTGTCACCAAATAAATTTACTTTTTAAGATTTGCATAAATATATATATATATATATATATATATATATGTATAATCACGCGAACACACAACAGCAATTTTAATATTTTCTTCCTCAAAAATATTCTGTTTCCTGTTATTTAAGATTACAATTTTGAGATTCAAATTTACTCAAATTGAGAACACTGATTACCTCTATCGTCCATATGATAATCTTGTATAAATTGCACATTTCTGATGCAAAGTGGTGTATTATCACACGCTCCAAACACTGTATGTAAAATGATGACGTGGTTGATTGGAAGTGCCAGGGGAAATACATCGACAGGTGCACGAGCTCTCCATTCTTTACGAGTCACAAAATCGACACTGTCGCAAATTTCGCTAACGATTCCTGTGCAGTAAGACATATCACTTGAACATAATTGTATTTGTCGGAAAATAAAATTATTACTTATGTACAAATTCTTTTATTTGATAACTACTTCAATTAAATTAAAATTGCTCTCTACCCTCAGATAATTAACAATATTATGAAGGATGTATTTTAAAGGTGCTCACAACTTAAATGCAAATATAATTTAAGAAAACAGCTATGTTAAGTTTGTTAAAATGAATTCATTAAAATGATGATGTTATGTTCCAAAAGTTTGTATTATAATACATTATAATTATAATAATTACATTAGTTTGCATAAAGTATATTTACATTGGAAAGATATATTTAATTTAATATTTTATTGACTGCTTTTTTTCATCCGAACAGAATATCATAATCTACTTTAATAATTTATCCCTTATTCTACTTTAATAATTTATCCCTTCCTCTTATCTTTTAATGTTTAATTTTATAATCCATTTTTATGGCACAATCGTCGGTTTTTATATTTTTTTGTAGCTAACATTGGCAAAGTTTTTCATGCTTTAGAATGCTTTGCTTGTGTAAATAAAAAGTCATTAATAACTTGAAAAGGTTTTTTCCCTTTCTTAATGTAGTAATTGCTTCTTTGGAGCTTGGAGTTCAGAAGTATGCTCTCTTTATGCTAATTATTATTCATTTAAAATAATTTACTTTTCGTGAACTTAAAATTATTACTTTTTGGAGAGATTTTGGTGAATTTTCGGAAATCTCTATCGGGGGAACTTAATAGATACATATCTAACTGTGTTTATTCACATATTTTGGCATGCTGTTGTAATTACATCAATCAACATGTTTACTTATAGAAGAAAAGTATCTGAACTACAATTATAAAATTACATATACTGAAAAACATTTAATGCGAAAAACTGAAGGGATCAAATTATGCTCTCGTGTTAAAAGAATTTCGTGTTAAATTATACACGTAAACAAAATTAAAGCCGATTTCATACGTTTTCTTTCAGGATTGAACATATTGCTCTCAAATATTGTCAATATTCAATCTGGTTTTAATTATCGTCAGGAACGCAGTGTTAAGATTATCGAACTCTTTATAGATATCAATTTTAAATCTCCGTTTTTCGATAATTGTTGTAAGCTGCTTCATCTTCATTTTAAGTGAATTATTGGTTTGTATTCTTTGCGATTGTAAACGTAATAAAGATAAATTTATTCAAAAAGTAAAAAGTACGAAATTTACCAATTTTGACATCATATTAATTGTTATCAATACAAAATTCCCCGACTAGGATAGATTGAAACGTTTTAGTAATGTCTGCGTCTACCTCAATAAAAACAAGCATTAACCCAGCAATTATTTTTTTTTATTATTATTTTGTGCGTTTAACCAAATAGCATGTCCAGAAGGGCAAAATCTTTTCATGTTAAGCATTTTTTGTTTCGTTTTTAAAGAAAAAAATATATGAAATTGAATTGTACTTTATTGATATTGCACTATTATTTCGTATTAATTATTTTTATGTTAAATGTTTTTCACTGAAGATTGAAATTGAATATTATAATTACAAAAAAGAAGACGAAAAAATATAAAACGCTTAATCCATATCACAATTTTAATATGGTATCTGTATAATATTAATATTATATACTAACCTCAATTTTGCATTAGAATCAACATATTTTGAAATTCTCCCATTTCATATACAATCACAAAAACATTAATAGATAAGTAAGAAAAGCCACTTCTTACCTTCCCCGTTGTTCCTAATGATTATACTTAAGAAACAAACTGCACGGATAAACACCATAACTTGATGATTACTTGAATGTACTTTTAGATATAACATTAAGATTCGCTGAAAGTGAAACATGTCATTTATTTAAGTTGGACTTTCACGTAAATACATCTCAATGAAATAGTTTCCGCTTTGTCATTCACATTTACGCTAAACAGGGGAGATGTTATATTACAACATTTTATATTTTCACCGAACAAACTTTTCTTATCTACAAGGAACAGGTGATTTTTACCCCACAAAGCAATTGCTCTGTAATATTTCTGCAAATTAGATTTAATAACAATGAATTGATACTTCTAGATCATTTGTAAAAGAAAAGATTCATCTTCCGACTGTGAAAGGTATAGGTAAGCTATTGTATTACTGTAACTAATATCAATACAAAAATAATTATTAACAACTTCGGATGTACCAGGACTTGGTTATATAACATGGGAAATAATACTATCTTTTATCCAGCCTATCGTACTTGGAATTTCGAATCGAAATATTTTTTCAAAGCATACCATTTTTATGTAATAAATATTTGGCTATTTTGATTCATATATGAACAAAAATAAGCCCAGATTTGAAAAAAAAAAAAAAAAAAAAAAATAAAAAACGGATTTTATAGAGTATATCAAATTGAATTTTTACTAGCTATGCTTTTCCTTATATCGTCAGATTTTATCTTTGTAATTTAAATTTTTCATGTTTTTAACTTGCTGATTTATTGTTTCGAATTAGTCCTAATAATCTTAAATATTAAAGCACACTTGTTGATATGCAGTTTCTGGTGTAACGTTATAAATATTAATTTCTAATAAAAAAAAAAGAAGTATTACATATAGCATCATCATTCATGTAATTTATAGTAAGTTTTTATTATTATTGAGAAAATTGTTTTTGTAATTCTGAGCTTAATTTCCTGAACTTCTCAGTTTCGTAAGGCTACATTGTTATGCGAGTCAGTGGGCACTAAGGACTTAAATTACTTTAATATCTATAGTATAATATTAAGTATGACTAAAAAACCTGTATAAGTACTATAATTACTTATATTTTTTATTCTTCGTAATTTTAACTGCTTCCTCTTTGATATACTCTATTCCATGATATTTACACTGCTTCATGCGAATTTTCTATTAAATAAATAAATGTTGGAAGTCATTTCTGAAAGCCTGTTCACGGTTCCAACACTGGTTTGCAACTGAATGTTCCAACACCGGTATACTATGTTTGCTCAAAAATAACTTGTCAAACAATGCAGCAGGGGCTTGGACGTTATCCACGTTTTAAATAACTTGTTTTGCCATGAAATCTGCTAAACAAATTCTTTGTCTATTCTTATCACTTTAGCAACTGTGCGAATATTGAACCAACGGTCTTTTCGGATTAACGCACTGTTTCATTACAATGATTTCTTCCATGTTAGGGCGTCCTGGACGTTGGTTAACTTCAATCTCTTCTCGTTCCTTTATTAATCATTTAAAACACTAAGAAAACATTTGAATATCATAAACATTCATTACTATATACTGTTTACACCAAAGAATTAATTCAAGTGGTGGATTTTCTAAGTATTAGAAGAAAATTCACATCACCTTTTAAAAGAGTTAACACGTTTCCAACAGGTTGCAAATGAAAGGTTCAATACGAACGAAGACCATGGCCTTACTAAGGAGTCAGTAATTGATTCAGAGGAAAGCAAGGAAAAAAAGGTACCCGATTCGCCATGAGCATTTTGATTTTGACACGAGTGCTGTTTGACTGTAGATTGATCAGTTCTATTATTTTTAGGCACATTTTGTACTTCTTCGATTAACATAAGTAATTAACTGATTTAAAAAATGGTATTGAATAAATAATTTTTGACTCTTAAAAATACTCTTAGTGTAATTTATTCAACATTTTGAAGAATACCTTAATTATCTTGTAGATATATATGTTTAATTATGAATATGTATGTTTTTGTATTATCAAAAAATTCAATAATTAGTAATAATTCTTTATCGAACTAGAAAAACTTATGACATTATGATCGCCATTAGGGGTGGATTTACTTTAAAAAATAGTTTCCATAATATCTTGAATAAGTTCCATTTTGTTCTGTTTAAGAATCAGAATTATTGAATAAAAGAGTGAATTGATTGTTTGAAAGGTTTTATGAAATACAGGGCAACACAGGTTATTATACCCCAAAGAGTGAAATGAATATGAAATTTAATATCGTGAAAAGAACTTATTTGAATTGTTTTATTGCTTAATAGAATCGCACTTAGAAGCAATCTAATGCTGATGATGGACCTCACAATTTTAAACCCATTTCAAGTAACGAGAATGATACCCGAGCTGGCACATATCCTCCAAACTTCCGAACCACGACTTCCAAAATATAACTTTGAGCTCCTATAGATTTTGTACGCATTAATCCGTATAGCTGATTGGACCCTTACGGAATCAGGTCTCAAACTCTCGACAGGACTTAAATCTCACCAGTCTCTAGCTCCCGATTATAATTATTCAACTATAACGGTCATAATGATGAAAAGGAAGATGATAATTTTTAGTTTATTCACTAATGGTTTATTAACACCGCACTTAGAAGCATCACGAAGGATCTTGATGATGGACTTCATAATATTGGAAAAAGGTCAAATGACGAGGACAACACCTTAGTAGACTCCATGTTCTTCAAACTTCCACACTACACTCACGTGAAAACTTGAACCCTTAACAAATTTAACGTGCATCAGCCCTGTAACATTACGGTCTTTGTTCACTCCTGGACTCGAAACCACAAATCGCCGGAAACAACGTATGTAATGAACTCGAGACCTAGACCACTCGACTACCAATAAAATAAATAAAGAAGGGAAAAAAAATGTAAATTCAGTATTTTAAAGCTGGAGAGAGAAAGCGTTTCGAAACGATAAGTATTGATAAGAAAATCTTAAAAATTGTTTTTAAAATTGCTTTGAATTAATTTTTTGATCAAAGTTAGCAAAGTTAGAAAACAAATAAAATATGAAAGCCATTTATATATATATTGACCAATTACCTTATTTGGCGCGGTTGTAAAAGACAAATGAATGGAAGAAATGGCAAGAACAATTTTTTTAGATTTCATTATCGGAACTAAAATTAGAAAATAAATTTCTGGGGATACAAATATAAAGCATCATCTTCAAAAACAGATAAATACTTATAAGTAATACACAAGAATTTTGATATTAATTGTTTATAATATCAAAATCAATAAGTTCTTGAGCATTTTGAAAATGTAAAATAAATTTTTAATAGCTACAATGTTGCTGAATGTAGTGTAATTTTGCGATCTATGTAGAGGTTCGATCTTTTAGCAATTTAATCTTTTAACTTTTCAGTATCAAATAAACATACAAATATTAAAATTCTTAAAAGCGTTATAGAAAAAAGAGCATAACAAAACTGATTGAATTTCGTTCTCAAATCCGAAGTGACTGAAAAAAATGCTCTTTTAATGTCTCACTTCATTTCGAGAAAAAATAATTTGATTTGACTAAAAATATCTTCTTAATATCCTTTCTGGTCATTTATATATTTTTGCATCAGCCGAAATAATTATTAATAAGTTGGAAGGAATTCTGATGTTATGTTAGAATTTGAATCAAAATTGTTTGATTGTTGCTTGAATCTTTATATATAGGAAAGGAATTTTATGAAAATGTTGCTGAATTATTTAACATTTGAAACTGTTATTCGGAAATCGACTGTAATCGAGTTTCAGTGAATGTAAACATTATCATTCGGTTATCATTAGTATCCTCATTCAGGAACACTTCTAAATTTTTAATACATTTTTAATAGATAAATTTAGAATAATTAAATAGTTACGAAACTTTTTCAAATATTCCTGAAACCGAAAGGGAAATCCATATAATTTAGTTGCTGACATATCACAGATTTCTATTACAATTTTTATATGTTGTTATTCTGAACATTAAATTTATATCATTAAATATTTAATAAATTATTAAAATATTAGAAATTTATTTGCTTTAAAATAAAACAGAAAATGCTTCAGAAATGTAACGTTTGTGTACTCGTTTTTATTTCTAATTAATATGCTATTCCTTTTCACAACGAATTTATAACAATTTGAATTTCAAAGTTTCAACGCTTATGCTATACAATGTTAAATAAAATTTAATGAAAATGAAGTAAATAATATAATAATAGTGGAAGTAGTTTCATAAAAGTACTTTATTCATTATTTCATTTAAGTTACATTCTCTCTTAAGACAAAATATATTTTTTGTCAAGGTTACTTTTGGGAAAAAATAAATTGTTTATTAAATAAAGAGATTGCTGGAAATAGAACAAAAAATGTTAAATACATATTTATAACTCATACATAGACGTTTGACTATAACACACAATTATGAATTAGAAATATAAATTAGATACAGGCTTCGTATACAGAAATAAAGTTCGTTCATAAGTGTAAATAGCTGTATTCAACAATACAGATTCTAATACCCGTTTGTGGGGTGTTTGTTTACAAATCCCAATCAAATTAATATTTAAGAAAATAAATTCGACGTGATTAATCGACTCGAATAATACAATTACATGTGTAATAAATAAATGAATATCATTTACTCCGCTAGCTAATTTCTGAACAAGAATGGAATCAGATTTATCGTTATGAAGGTATAACAACAATTCAGTTCACTCATGATGCAGCTTTTGTTCCTCATTAACAACGTTCGTCTTCTTAGAAAATTCCAAGGCCAGATTTGTAATCACCATTGTCAAAATTACTGAACCCATGGGATTTCAATCCTATAAAATCAGGCACTGATTCCTGATGCTTATATTTCTTAATATCTTCGATGATCTTTTCGTATTTATCTTTATTGAAACTTGACAAACCATCAATTCCAGAGCCAAAATTAAACCCATGACCAATTCCATGATGATAATTATGGTGAGGACCATTGTAACCAAATCCATCGTGATGTTTCCAATGTCCATAGTTATTGGACTTTAGGAATGGCCAGTGTCCATGCCCATGATGAAAGGCCGATGGATTGTAGCTGAAACCATGAAGAGGTGCAAAAGTGTCGAAGTTATAGCTGCTAACTGGAGAAGAGAAATG
>BMAW01011833.1:190564-220503 GCA_019974015.1 Nephila pilipes
ATATATATATATATATATATATATATATATATATATATATATATATACAACTGTTTTCACTTACAATCAATCATTAAGTATATTAAAATTATAATCAACCTTTGTGTATACTGTGAATATGCAGAAATTAATAAAATCTTAATAGGACAGATAAAGGTTTATAGCAAATATTTTATGTTGATAGTATTGAAAATAAATTCGAATGGTCTATCAAATACTATTTTTAAATCGACATTCTATTTTGTTTTATTAATCTCTAGTACTATCATTAAGTAATAACTTAAAATGGCGTGAATAAAAATTGGATGGAATTTTGCCACCAAAATCTGAAGTTTTTCAGAAGACTTCCCGTGAAGTGTAAAGGTCACAGATACCACACCCCTTGCATTAATTATGTCAAATGTTTAGAAAATAGTTATATAATTATGGGACTTGATGCAAATGAATTGATCTTTAATTTTTAATAAATAATTTACTAGTGAATTTTAAAATTCATTATTACATCATAGTGGTGTTTAAAGTTTCTCAAATATATTTTAGATATTCTAAGGGGAAAAATTCCTGTTATGTATATTACTTATAAAACGATATAAAAAATTTTATATTCGTGTGAACAATACCTCAGAGGATAGAAAAGGGAAGTAAACTATACTCTATGCCTTAAAATTAATTCGCCACTTGATTATATAAAATATAATTATTCTGTTGTACACGGGTTCTTTATAAAATAACGAAACATGGATTTACAGTAAAATATTGAATTAATAAACCATCTTACCGATTCTCCTATGATTCCATATAAATGTGTGCCTGACACTGCGCCACAAATAGCAAATGTGACAATGAAAATCTATAAATTAAAAAATAATAATGAATTAGATTATAATTTATTGATATACTTTATGTGATAAATACAAAAGATGTATTTGTATTTTTCAAGATAAATTTTACAAAAATTGAAAAATTTGTAATAATTCTTATCATTCTAAAAGAGATCACGAGAAAAAATAAATAATTTAAAAAAAAATGCATGTGTCAAGTATATAAACTACTGAATAAGTTATGTAGTTGATTAAATTTTGTATTTAAAGATATAATTAAATGTTTTACTTTATATGTATTCACCCATGTGTGTTTTCTGAAACAGTATGTTTTTCATGTATATATCACTCTTAAAATTAGCTTACACCAACAAACGCAAGAAAAAAAAAATTATTTAATTAAAAATGTGTAGCTTTTTATTATTTTTTACGAAAGCTCTTATTATATAAAGTTATGATATCTTATCATAATGAAAGTCAAATTAATGTATTTGGAAAAGGAAATGAACCACGTATTATAAAAGAGCTCAAGCCCTTACAGCATTTCTAGATTGCTTACTGCGTCAAATATTAAATATATTCTTATGATTCCTGAGCAGTAAACTATTACAAAAACCATTTTATCTTTTGCTGCTGGTTTCAAATTATTACGAAAATATATAAACTAATACAAAATTATTAATTAAATCATCTTTATATTAATTTTTTAAGAATATATTTGAAGGATTTAGATGAAAAAATAAAATACGTAGGAATGATTCAATTCTTAATTAATTACTAAAATTTATTTATGTAATTATTAATTGGATTTTAAACCTAATTTGTCTATTTATTTTTAAAGATTCAATACGCTTATAAGAATTAATCGTTTAATTTAATTATCGATTCAGTTATTCAATTTTAATGCCTTTTTTAATTTAAAAGATTAAATATCTTTAAAAATAATACACATTTACCGAAACAGAATGATGTTATAAAACATGCGAAACTGATTTTAAATAAGGTCTTAAAATACTTATGAATTTTCTCTAAACATTACTCAACCTATGTTGAAGCTCTAAAAAAAGTTTAAATTACTCTTTTCTCCAGATCACTGCTAAACCTCTAAATAAATATTATAATCATTAAAAAATACTTAATTTAAATTTCTAAACTTACAAATCATTGTAAAATACTGTCTCGTAACTTCAAAACTAAAAAATTTACAGCAAAATATTTTACAATACTAAACGCGTCCAAACTTTGCAATCGCATACAAATACCTCCAAAACAAATTACATAAAACACAAAAGACATTACTTTAGCTATCATGTTGTGGCTTTCCAAACTATGGTAATCCAATCAATGTTGCTCTTGGAATTGAAATCTGAATACTGACATGGACCGGCGTACGAGTTCTTTTATAGCTAGGAAGATTAACACCAATTAACGCTAATTCGTAAATATTTAATCGTACGCTTTACTTGTTCACGGGTTACGGGGTCTGGGGAGTTTCCACCATCCATGCGTAACAACGAGAACCCTCATTTTTTGACTTAGTTCCGAAAAACCACAATCTTGCTGACATGGAAACAGGAAACGCTGAATAGATTATATTTACCTTACAGCAATGCGTGAAACATTGTATTACAATAAGTGATTTGCATCGGCCGTTCAAGTGGAATTGTTTGCATGTTAGAAATGAAAGGGGAAAAAATAGATCAACCACTATTAGTTGCTAAATTGCTTAATGTTTGCGATTTCCCTGTTTAAAGGACTTAAAGCTTTTTGTTTAGTTTCTACAGATCAAAATGTTATGTATTTTTAATATTTATTGTCATTTTTATTTATATCATACTTCTTTTATGATAAAATATCATACTTCTTTTATGATTAGTTCTAATTGTATTATTTATTGCATATTTTCAAAATATTTTTCACCAAAGGTTCTTGCTTTTTTATTCAAGGACATCTTTTCAAATTTTTTAAAGACTATATACATTTCTTTCGGATGGAGATCTCTTTTAACAGATTTTCTTTTTCTGAATATGCTTGTTTATAATACATGTGCAAAAAGAAAAAATTAGCATATATTAGTATGTATAGTATAAAATATATATGTTTTTTCAGTACATTTAATAAAGATATAATTCAATAATGCACCAATAATAACTAATAAATAAGTAAATGGTAATTATCAGTAATTATTGAGACTAAAAACTGAGTTTTTAAACTATATTTCTTAACTGTGTTTATTATGTAGACTGCAAAAGTGTTTAACCTGAAAAGTAGTACCGGGAGTATGTTCTAACTTAAATTGATAATCCAATGAATATAATAGTTAACATTATACCCTCTTGAGACTCAAGACCATATTCTTTGAGCAATTTCCCTCTAATTTGAGATAAATATTCTAAATAGTAATACAAAACAGTATGTACAGTCGCTTTTTTTTTAAATTAAAAAAATACCCAATTTTTGGCCTGTCCATTGTAATGGACATTGGATCTTTAGCTAGTAAAAATATGTATTACTGTGTGTGTGATTAAATATACAGCATAATTTCCATTTTTCATAGATTTAAAACTGTTTATTAGTTAATTTTAATTAAAAAATATAAAAGTATAATAAAACTAAATTCCAACTGCTGACATACCTTCAATTGTTACTTTCTTCTTGTCCATCATTTTTAAATGCTTATGGAACAAGGATCTTGCGAAATAATTTCAAGTTTCGCTAAATAGATGAGAGTACTGGATTGTCCAATATAATAGAGTGCCTGGTCTTAGTATATAAAACTGTAAATTCTTTCTCTACATGTAAGATAAAAATGTCCATTTTACTGGACATTGGGTCACAAAAGGATATATTATTATGTAAAAATTTATTTAAACGTAAAACATTTTTAACTAATTTATACAAATTTACTAATAACTTAACTGCATAAAAATAGTTTATTATTATATAATATTATTAAATATAGTATCAAATTTTTAATGAAACTCCTATGCATTTTATAATTGCTACAATAATATTAAATAAGAGGACATACAAAAAACATGTTACTAAAATCGTAAATGAGAAATGTAAATTATTTTGATAAAATTAAAAAAAGATCTATATTAAATGCATCAAAATTAATTATTCTTAAGGAAATTGAATCATAATTATTTCAGGAAGGACATGCTTTAAGACAAAATTACATATCTATACTTTTGTGGATGAACAATGGTTATAATTACTCTTTAAGAGACTCAATTTTATAATGAGAAATATCTCAAACCGATTACTTCATATAAAAATTAAAATTTGTCCGATAAATTTGGAGAGTATCCACCCAGCTTTTCTAGAATTTTTTCTTCTACACCAGTGCATGTCAGCTTGAGGATTGCTAATTTCAGCCATGAATACGAAATTTGAAGACCATTATAGTAATGTAGGTAGAGGGTATAATATTTAAATAAAAGATATTTCAAGTATTTTCTTTAAAAAAAAAAAAAACACGAAAATATGGCTAGTTTTAATTAGAAGTATAGGTAAATTGACGTTTTCTCAAGCATTATAATTGAGCTTATGTAAACCCTCCACAGATACTTGGTTAAAAAAGTTGTTCCAAATTTTACAAATCAGTGATTATTTTACTCAATTTATTTCTTTTATTACTCAGTGTAAGCTAGTGAGGGACTTTCATCTCACATCCCGCTTTCATGGATAATTCTATTTTAATAATAAAATACGATACAATAGAAAGATAATTTACATTTTTTTTAAATTTAAATTTAATAGAAAAAAAAATGGTTTGCTGCTCTATGCTGAAAGCTAAAGACTGTTATTAAGAAATTTCAAAACTACCAACACTTTTAATCGATATAGAATGGAATAGTAAGTTATTAGCTTGTTTCTTTTTTTTTATTTATCAGTGAACAGTCTTTGAATTAAATCGCTGGTATATCACGCCCACATAGACACACCCTGGCGTTGAAAATCGTTGCTCATTCTGAAATTACTCTCTCATCAGTTAACAGAACATAACTCCATTGATGAGACCAGTGTTTTTGTTCTTCATACCACTGTAAAAAGTGCTGTCGATAGGCTGCTGTTAACGTTATACAGCATTCAGGATAGCGGGTAAATAGAGCACCTTTATGCAAACGTCTGGCCACAGTAAACCGTGATACCTGTCGTCCAGTAAGGTAAACCGTGATACCGTACTCAATGTTGTCAAATTTCTAGTTCTTGTCTTTTCTCGCCTGCAAATCGATATACCGGTCATCACTTGCGGTTGGTTTCCTCGACCGATCACTTTCTTTCTGATCACTCAATCTTTGAACATCATAGTCTTCGGAAAACACTGTCGTCTATGAAGTATCATCGTCTTGCTTTGTCATCCACTTCACTTTTCTCTTCACTTTTCCCCCCAACGTCTTCAAAAAACATAGATAACAGGTCAATTGAAAAGTTCCCGGCCTACCATAGTAAAACACATTTTTTTGGCAAAATTAGTTTTTTTTTATTCAACATAATTCCCTTCAACGGTGATACACTGATTATAGCGACCCTCCAACTTTTCGATACCATTTTTGTAGTACGATTTGTCCTTTGCTTCAAAATAGGCCTCAGTTTCGGCGATCACCTCTTCATTCGACGAAAATTTCTTCCCAGCGAGCATTCTTCTGAGATATGAGAACAGGAAATTGTCGCTGGGGGCCAGATCTGGAGAATACGGTGGATGAGGAAGCAATTCGAAGCCCAATTCATGGATTTTTGCCATCGTTTCAACTGACTTGTGACACGGTGTATTGTCTTGGTGAAGCAGCACTTTCTTTTTCTTCAAAGCGGCCGTTTTTCGGCGATTTCGTCCTTCAAACGGTCCAATAACGCTATATAATAGTCGCTGTTGATGGTCCTTCGTTTTTCAAGGTAGTCAATGAAAATTATTCCATGCGCATCCCAAAATACAGACGCCATAACCTTGCCAGCCGACTGTTACATTTCCCCACGCTTTGGAGCGGGTTCATCGTGTGCAGTCCACTCGGCTGACTGTCGATTGGACTTCGGAGTGAAATGATGGAGCCATGTTTCATCCATTGTCACATATCGAAGCAAAAAATCGGGTTTATTACGCTTGATCCTCTTCAAACACTGCTCCGAATCATCAACTCGTCGTTGTTTTTGGTCAAAAGTGAGCTCGCGTGGCACCCACTTTGCACAAAGCTTTCTCATACCCAAATATTCGTGAATGATATAATGTACACGTTCAGTTGATATCTTTAGAGTGTCTGCTATTTCATTCAATTTCAATTGACGGTCATTCAAAATCATTTTGTGTATTTTTTTAATGTTTTCGTCGGTAACAACCTCTTTTGGGCGTCCACTGCGTTCACCGTCTTCGGTGCTCATTTCACCACGTCTAAACTTAGCATACCAATCCTTGATGGTTGATTTTCCTGAGGCAGAGTCCGGAAATTCGGCATCAAGCCAAGTTTTTGCTTCAATTGTATTTTTTCCCTTCAAAAAGCAATATTTTATCAACACGCGAAATCCCTTTTTATCCATTTTTTTCACAATAACAAAAGTTGCTTCACTCAAAATGCTATAATTCACTAACTAACGATCTGACAGCTGTCAAATTTATACACGCATCTTTTGAGGGTTAGTGCAAACTAAAAAACATATGGATTTAATTCTAGTAGCGCCATCTATATGTCAGGCCGGGGACTTTTCAATTGACCTGTTAAATCCAGTCATGTTTGAGGGGAAATAGTCCTAATCCTGAAAAAGTCATAATTGGTGGTTTCACAGTCACATAAATGAAGTATAATTTTATATTTTATGTTATACACCATCTTTTTTATAAACTCTGCACAAGTTGTAGTCCGTTGATGATTTATATTTTTTGCTGTACTTTCTATGGGGCCTTGGTATCTTTCCTGCTTTTCTTTTTTACGGTTTACTAGAATACAATGCACACAATAGATATTGGTTTTTCAAACTTTTCTTTCAATTGAGGAATAAATTAATAATCTTCTATTGTTTCTTTGTATACTTAACTCCCATATGTCCCTTTTCATGAGCATTTTTAATTATTTCAGTTTACATACTTTCAGGTACAACTATCTATTACTTCTTTACTATCAACAAACTTATTTTCCGAATGACGTAAACGTCACGGCCGTTGATATATTGGTTCGTTAGTTAAAATATTTAATTCTATGTTAGTTGATTTAATCTTCTTCGGTTGGTAATTAATATAGATTAGCACACTTCATCTTTAATAGATTTTGAAATATTGTAACCTATGTTTTCTTCAATTACCTCAAAATTAATGTTAATTGGCAAAACCGATAAAATATTGTTTTCTTCACACGGAGACTTATATTTTTTATTGTAAATCCATTTTCATTTATTATAACTTCACCTTGCAAAATTACATCAAGTCCTATAATAACATTATGTGGTATAGTACCGTTTCCGACAACACCTATGTCAGTAGTATATTGAAAGTTATCTATTTGTATCTCTCCCGTAAGTATACCTAAGGGCTTTATTTTACAATCTCCTAATCCCAATAAAATTGAATTACACTGATTCAGATCACAAATATTTAACTTTTGAAATATATTTTTAGAAATTAATGAGCTTGACTTCCAGTTTCCATTAATGAGTTAATATTTAAATTACCGAAACGAACCATTTTAAGCAAATTTGTTTGTTTCGCAATATTGAGAGATGTTACTTTATCATTGGGTTTGGTTTCTTAGGCAATTTCGAACAGTCAGACGCTTTATGCCCAAAGTTTTGACATCTGAAACCTTTTAAACCTTTATTCTTATGTGAACAAAATTTAGATAAATGTCTTTTACCACCACAATTAAAACAAAATTTAGTATTCTGATTATAATTACTTAATCGTTTCTGATTCACAAAATTATCAGATTTTTGTTTTACTTTACAAAAATTATATTTACTTTTTTCTCCTATAAAATTATTTTTGATAACCTCGTAAACTTTTAGTTTTTTTCACGAATTTCACGTAAATCTTTGCCACCGTACAAAATTAATTTATTTTTGATTATATCGTCTATTCATCTTATAATATATTGCATTAATGCTGTATCTACAATCCTCCCTGATTACCGAACTCTTTTATTATAAAATAACATTCCTGTACAGACTCAGATTCTTTCATTTTACATTTACTCAATATTTCATGCAATTGGGCTGAACTAGTAATGGCGTCGAATTCATCTATCAACCCTCGTTTTAATTCCTGATATGATGTAATATTCAATTCGCTTTTAACTAATAATAAAGCATTACCACCAAGCGATCGTTTAGCGAAAATAAACTTTTGTTGGTCAGATAGATTAAACATGTTCGCCGCGCACTCAAATTGCTCCAACCAAACTCAAATGTTTTCATGCAATTCACGATTAAAAGAAGATATTGAAAAGCTTGTTAGAGATGTTCTGATTTCGAGTGGCGCCATTATCATAACATCGCTCTTCAGAATGAACTGCTGACTCATTAATGTTTTGGCTCTGCACTGATGGGATTTGTTTTGTTTCTTCACACGGAGAAACGATACAACGTTTCGCTTTCATATACAGATTGAATATATTGATAGAGTGAATTAATATCATTCAATAAAACTAGTATTTTCTGAATTATTTCGGTTTTTGTTCCTTGGAATGCAATATTCAGAATATCACAAATGGTAATCAATTCATGTAATGAAAAAGTATCATTAATAGTCTTTAATTTACACTTAAAATTAGAGTCATTTACTGTGAATTTGAAACCAGTGAAGTTTCTTATTCTTTCCGTATTTTTAGCATCCCCATCTGTATCAAAAATAAACTTATGTAAAGTTTTAATTACTTCTTTCTTCAGATTCTTCAGTGCATTGCTTATCACATTAATATCGTCAATCTTTATCTGTAAATTAGCAAATAAGAATAAATCTGACTCACCCCAAAGTCTTGAATTTATATCCTTTAAGTCAGCACACATTAGTTCAATAATTGGCACACTTCTTCTTTTTTGGCATGAGTGGTTGTTTTTTATTCACTTGAATCTATTTTTTTTACAATTTTTTTACTTGGTTTATTTTTCTTTGCATAATAATGAAATTTGGTTTTCTGTAGTTTTAGAATTTTAAAATTATTTGGCTTTCTGTTATGAAAATTTACTTTTTCAATCGATTATTCTTTTAGATCGTGAATTTAGGATCATACGTCTTTTTTTTAAAGGGCATTACTGAAGCGAAAGTTTGATCATTAATACTTGTATAAGGTACATTAATTGGCAGTATTAAACAGCTTTGTTTCTAGTTTATTTTATTTTTAAAGGATTCAACTTTTTTGTTGTCTTTTTTGTGTTGTCATAATTAATTTTTTAATTTATATTTTTTATCTTATTACATTTATTACCTTATTATTTAATACATTTTATACATCTTTTATCTTATTACATAAATCTTTAATTTAAATAATATTTAATGCACATTTAAATGATGTTAAATATGATTATATTGTTATATTTTATTCTTTCAATTTACAAAAGAATTAAAATACACAAAAATAAATTAATGTTCTAAATTTAATAAGAAGTTATAATATAAAAATTGAAAGAGTAAAATATAACAATATAATCATATTTAAAATAATTTAAATGTGCATCATATATTATTTAAAATTAAAAGTTTCCGGAAAATTCTCAGATTAAACAAAAAATATATAAATGAGGAGTAATAATATGATATTTTCCCGGTTTTTCATCGTGAAAGTTTCATCATAGATATTTTTAGATCGCTAATTTTTTTTAAAATTTCAACATATTACAAAAAAAAAATGAGATAGCGTACGATTGAGGAGTAAAGTGATAAAACTTAAAGAATTTATTCTGGTAGTTCATTGCGATTTTAATTTCAGCGTAAATGTCTTGCTTGGATATTTTATCAATACCAACGACTTCAAATAGAATTCAGTGAATTGCCGCATAGTTTATCATTTCGAGATAGCTAAAAACGATTCAAAGCTTTTCGTTTATTTTAGATAAAATGTATTTAATAAAAAAATCTGAGTGAATAAAAAACCTCATTGTTAATACAAAAACCAATTTCATTTACAACTGTAACACAAATTAACTATCAGTATGCACTAAATCTAGAATAAAAGAGTGTAAACTATTTGTCTTATTAAGCTTAAGGATTGGAAGTCGAATGTATGATTAATGATCCTACAGTATTACAATTATAGAGATTAAGTATATAAATTAATAATACCGAGAGTCAGCATATGATTTTATTTTATATGCCTGATAGTAAAATCTATATGTTTTTCCATTTTATTGTATGATTCAAAGTTATATTTTTTTTCTATCAAATAATTTGTTGGAAAATCTTTTTTTAAATGTTTCATTTTATATTAAGTAAGTTATAATATAATTGCTAGCAAATAGTTAATTTGTCTAAGTAAGAATACATTTTAATCCTTTCAGGATACATTTCTTTTGTTCGTGACATTACAAGTTAAACTGTTGTTCCAGTAGTTCAAGGTTCTGAGTGTTTATAAACCACTTGAGTTATTTTTTAAGTCAGTGAAGCATCTTAAAATATGATAAATAAAGCATTTTTCTCAATCCCATTATATCAAACATTCAATTGGTATTACAATAGAAAACGTTTTTGCTACATAAATTCCATATTTTTAATGTGTTAAATTTTCTTTACATTCTTTGCATTTATATTAATAATTATGATGTTTACACTTAAATAAAAGTCTTTGAAATCCAACCATTACATAATTTCTCTCTTAACACCATTTTCAGTCATTGTGATCTAACTCAATGGGAAAATTGGAAACGGTCTATTTCTTTCGATTAATATAAGACTTTATTTTCCTTAAAAATTTCTTCGAACACGATTCATTTTTAAAAACAAGCTTTGAGGTAATTTGTTTACTTTTACAACATATGTTTCTATGTTTCTTAAAATAGCTATTTTTAAATGTGCATCTAACTGATCTAATAGAAACACATGCAAAAAAAGTTTCAACTTCAGTTGTTATTTCTTGGTTTGACTACTTGTTAAATATATCTCTTTCGAACTTAACAAAAAAGAACGTAATGTAATTTTTAACTTGAGTTGCAGTTTCTTGGTTTAACTATTCATCAAACTTATGTATTTCTTTCGAATTTTATTCAAAAAAATATGACATAATTTTCAACTTAGTTTGCTATTTTTTGATACTAGCTCTTTCGTAGGTAAAATTTTCAATCATTAAAAAAATTCTTTTTATTTTCAGTTTTTTGTATACGTTTTCAATCCAAAACATCTCTAAAAAACGATTTTGCTTACAGGTAAAATATTTAAAGGAATTAAAGCATTACAATATTTATGTCAATGCATTTATGCATCAAAGACAGACTTTTTTAATCTGCAAATTAATGTTTTTATCTAGGATAACAATATCATTCGTATACGATTTTGTGTAAATACATTTGGTGATAGTTTAAAAAATATATTTATTTTTAATAAAATACATTCAGTAATTTGAACACATACGTTCTTAAAATAATGTCATTGAAATGTTTATTTTCTGAAGAGTAGTTGAATATAAAATTTAGTTTGATTTTTCGGAATCAAACTAAATTTTAATATTAATAGTTCTATTTAGCTACTAATTTAAAGCTTTAGGTATGTAGTTGAATTTTCTTTATGAATCAAGTTTAAGTTATTTCTTACCTAAGGATAACTTAATTCCTGCATTGAGAGATCTATAATATTTATATTATATAAACATAAAATGAGTAATGCTATATCAAATATCTTTAAACTCTCTCTATTTTATTCATTAAATTAACTTATTTACATTAGGTAAAATATGTTAAGCAATAGATTTCATTCATATTTAATAAGTAAATATGAATTGAAATTGCCTAAAGTGTAATATTAATATAAGAAGCTCATAAAATGTAATAAATCATAATGCAAAGTAATGCTCATAAATGTAAAGTACTTCAACAACCCTCCAAAAATGCTTTCAAAATCAGTATAATACTTTGGAAATACGTTAAAAAATTTTATACTTTAAAATACGTTATACATTAAAAATACGTTATACGTTAAAAATAATTTCTTATTATTATATTATCACTGTACTGATTTTATATTTATTTTGGATTAAATCGAATTTATTATACAGAAACAAGATTTCGAAATTGAACGAAACTTCATAACTATTTTTTGATTTTCTTCATAATAATTTATCCATTAATTATAAAATATTACTTGATCAGCTTTCATCATTTTTGTTCTGTTTTGATATTAATAACAAAAATTGTGTTTGGTAACAAGTGGATCACTTGAAATATGTATCCTTGATTTCTGTATTTAACTTCCTGATACCGAAAGTATATGCTTGTTTGCACATTTGTTCACTATTTCAGGATTTCCAAACTCTTTGTTATCTGAACTTTCGAGTTATAAGATAAGAGAATTGTAAAAGATAATGTTTATTCCTTTGTTGAGCATAAACTCTTGGCATTGATTCAATATCACGATTAGCTGCGATAACAGAAGCAGAATCAAATATCGTAAGGTACGTCCAAATCATCTGTGACAAGCAATAAGACAAGTACTGATTCTTTTCGTCTATGATAGTGGACTTACAACTAATGTGACTTGTACTTATGTAAAATTCTTATTCCAATGGTAAGTGTTTGATATTTTATTCGATTATCAATTACCAGCAATATTGTTGAAACCTTGTTGCCTTAAAATATTGGAATTCATCTAAATATTTTCACTGCAGTTTTATTAAAAATTTATAAGAGCATATAATAAAAAAAACCAAACTTAGAAAGAAAAATCAAAAAGCGAATTTTTAATAAGATGATGAGCATCAATTTTAAAATAATTTTATTTCCTAGTTATTCTATAAATTAATAATTTAATGTGAAGTAAATAGTTATCAAAAAACTAAATTAATAGCTGTGAGATGTAGTGAGAAATTTTTGATTGATTAATGTAAAAGAGAGCAAGCATATAAGGGAAAATGAAGCTATATATTTATAATTAATGGATAAGAAGCCATTTGTCAAAATAATAATCATAAATTTGATTTCAAATGAAAGAGTTCAATTATTTTCTGAGCTCTTTTAGTCCGAAACCAAGTTTACATTCATGACTCATAGAAAAGCTTAAGAATTTAATAATTTGAAGAAATATGCCACAAAACGAAAGCAAATGGATGAGATGCGTTGAAAGATATAATTCAAAGTGTTTAAATATTCGTCTGTTTAAATATTTCCTTCAGAATTAAATAGAAATTGTTATCTTAATGCCTTATAAAGATGGTTACCAAAAAGGATAGAAAAAATATGGAATATATGAGTCAAAATATGAGATTTATATACAAAAAAAATGAGTAACCCTTAAAATGTGTATTCTTAATGCATAACAATAAGCTCTAAGATAGAAATTGATTGTTTCATTTTAAATAATCAACAGTTTCAATTTGAAGTAACAAAAATCTGTGTAGTTTACATTTAATTAAAAAAGTAGTTAAATGCAGTAGATACATATGAGTCATTTGAGTAATTTTGTCATTATATAATAGTAGTCAAATAATTTTTGAAAAATCAGGTTTTAGATCTCAGTAATTTCAACAATTCTGATTTTTTTTTTTATTTAAGCAGAATATTCAGCTTCGAAATGAAAAGTTAGAAATCCTTTTACTTTGTTAAATTCTTACAAAAGATTTATAAAACTTTAAATATTATTATAATTAAATGTATTTAAAAGAATAAAGGAAAATCAGACAGTAATGAAATTTCATAATGAGAATTTTGAGTAGAATTTAAATAATTTCAAAAAGTGATAATTTTGAATGGAAAAGTTATTATTTTTAAAAAATGTTGATAAATCTTATAGCTTCTGCTAATTAGATGACTTGTACATATATGTTCGAAATGCTCCTTCGCATATATTGTAATTTTTAATGAAAGTAATAAGCAGTATACCAGTATACACTCTAAATTAGCCGTCAGGAAATTGTCTATTTGGTTAAAGCTCTTATTATTAACTTAAGCATGAGAATTTTACTGGATTCATAGGGAAAAACTGCACATATCTGATTTTTTTTTGTATAGTTCTGAAACATTTTCTCCTAATTTCACAATACGACAATTCCGCGTAATTCATATTTTGAAAAACTAAATGTAAAATATTTTCAAGTTTTAAGTAACCTTTTCACTGGAACATTGTGCGTAAACTCCCAATAAAAACATTCAATCGCCGGTAACTTTTTATTTACACAGAAATCAGCTCTTAGACACAACACTTTTCTCTTGAGATTGACCTTGAATGAGTTTCGACCTTTCCCTACTTACTGGAATACTCTAGAATGTGCAGTGGAGCGCGTTGTACCATTGCCGCATTCAATTTAAAATGAAAAGTCATTATTCCTTTTCTGGATGTAATTAACAGCCTGCACTGTGTTATAAGTAGAATTACTTTCATTTGTTACAAGTTTAACGGTCAGTTGCATTTTGTGTTTTGAAAAAAACACGAAACGCACTGTTTCCTCCGCTCCGAATTGTTCACTTAGTTTTTGCAAGGCTTATTGATTTTGATTCATATGTTAAACCTTATATATTAACAATAGCTAGCTTTAAATATTAATGTGGCAATACTAAAATGTAAATTAAAGGTAAATATTTTTAACAAATTTTTAAATGATTTATTTCAAGTCCTTCTAGATCCTTTTTACAGATATTAGACCTTTCCTAATGAATAATTGTTTTAATCTTTTTTTGTCCATTGACCTCATAAGGTGTAATGAAATTATGTTATTCGGTCCAGCATACCTGATTAGAATTTTTCTAACTTTTTATAAGTATTTTGATTACAGTTGAAAGCTGAATATTTTGATACAGACTTGAAGTCATATGGTTTAATTTAAATTTCGTTGTTTAAATATTAGAGTAGTTGATTAATTTACTTCTTTTTAAAGTAATTTTTTTAAAAATGAGCATTACGTGAACAAAGAGAGTAATTTCATTGCATTTTTCAGATTTTAATCATGAATAATATTTTTTTCCGAATATAATAATTCCTCATTAAAGGGATACCTCTAATTAAGGTATAAAATGTCCGGTCTGGTGGATATCCTTTATTGGGAGACACTACTGTAATTAAAATTTAATATTAGCAAAATGGAGGCCGTCTTCTTCTCATGCTACAAAACACGAATAAATCCGAACAACCAAATCATCAACAACCACAAATTCACCTGATCTTCACACACAAAATACCTTAGCATGATAGTAGGTAAGAAACTCACTTTCGAACAACATATCACAAAGAAATTAGGAATCAGCGCTTGTTTAGTTTATTCCTTAATTGATCGGGATTCTAAATTAAACATAGAAAACAGTTGCCTATTTATACTCTGATTCTCAGGCTAATCTTAACTTATAGATATCCAATTTGGGTTTTTGTTGCCAAAACACATATTGACAATTTTTTAATTCTCGATAACATTTGACAATTGGTTAATTCTCGATACTTCATGAGAAACACAAACAATTACACAGTAATTCACTTCCCAACAATACGACACACCATGCAAAAAATATTCTTTAAATCTTTTAATAATCTAACAAACATTAACAACAACTACCTTTTTAATATCCCTGATTATAATACAGAACCAAATATTAAAAGACCTAAAAATATTCGTGTAAACTTTTAATTCTCAACAAATTTCTCTCGTTAAAATCCCAAAGATACAGACAACATCTAACCCCATCTACCTAACTTAACCCATTATCCAATCAGAACACGTTCTTTCGTCCCTACATATCCATTATAATATTCCCAAAAACTGATGCACATTGAGACACTGACAACTATACTAAAGATCTCAAAAATTGGGCTCCTAAAGTTAACTCACATCTCTATAGCTTCTATTTGATAAAAATACTTAAAACTTTTAATACTCTTGTAACTTAAAACTTTTTTAAAATTATTTGTTGAAAAAAATCATGTAACTTTTAATTTTTTAACTTTTTTTTCTAATTCTTCAATATAAATTTTAAACTGCAGCTTATTTTCAAATTAACTTTAAGCAAAACATAAGACTGGGTAAGTGAATGCTAATGAACAGCTCAAACAGTTTCTTGTAAAATATAGAAATTAAGAACGAGAAGGCTCATGTGCTCCAAATAAAATTCGTTAGCTACTATATTTATTAAAAATATTGTATGTGTACAGGGACATTCAGGACTTATACAGGGACATTCTTACTTAAAGAACAAAATAATTAGTCCGGTGGGTGTCTCTTATTGAGAGGTATTTCGGTATCAATTTTTTTTTCTTTTTGTAACGTTAGGTTTCACTTTATGAAGAGTTTGGTTTAATGGGAGCTCTTCTTTACATGTGTGACTGGATGTAAGGGGTTACTGTAGGACAAGATAAGCTTTTGATAAGGCCAAAAACTTACCTTTTATTTCAAATGCTAAATGGAGTTGTATAGTTTTTCTTTAGAAAAAAAAATGCAAGAAGAGTAACTCTTCGTTTTAGAATTGATTCCAAAAATTACATGGGAGCTATTTATAGAAGCTGAATCTTTTTCGTGTATTGAACCTTTTTATAATAGAAAGAAAAAATTATATTTTTAGTAATGAAACACAAATAAAAAAAAATCAAATCCAATTTCGGATATGAAAATAATTTAGTATTTAGACTATTTCTACATTTGCATCAATTTTTAAGATAAAGAGTTTCATGTACTATACTTGCATTTATTAAATTGATAATTGCATTTATTAAACTGATCGATTGTGACTTAGTATATAATAGAAACCTTCAAACATGAATATTTTTTACAGAATTAAAAGTTAGTTTGTTTCCTCAAGTTATCAAGTTGTCATATATCTTGCAGCCATTTATAAGAGTAAATATTACTGTTATTTTTTCTCTTAATTTATATTACGTAAATACTTCTCAAGAAGGTTATTCTTTTTTATTTTGAATTAATCATTGATATATGGTCGTAATAATCAACAGAGATAATACAACTACTCCAACTGCAATTGCTCGTTTATTAGTTAAATCAATGATACTTGAACCATACGGACAATAATTAGTGAGCCGTGCATTATTTTTACTTGTTTGAATTTGTTTTTGCTTTATATTTTCGAAAGCAAAACAGCAGCTCTTCAATGTGTGATAAGTTGTGTTAATGTACAAGAACGATGAAGAATTTTCAGTCATTCATGACCGATCGATTGACCGCAGTAGATGTTTCAAAATAACATTGTTTATAAATTTATGAAATTTAAATTTAAAAAAAGGAAACAAATAAAAAAAAAATAAACTGCATCACGTATTGAATATAAATTAATAAAATAATTTTTAAGAATAGAAACTAAGCAAATAATTTATAGAATTGATGATAAACACTTGATTTTTTTTTACTTAAATCAGAAATTTACAAAAATTCCCTCTCTTCTGCAGTAACCAAGGACGGTGAAGCTACGGCTTTGGGTTCTCCTACTTTCACTGCAGCCGTGAGGGCGACACTGTGCCTTTAAAAATGAATGTAAAATGGTCTTCCTCTCGTAAAGAACAACAAATAAAAATAAATAGACTGATCAAAACGGCCTGGGGATTCTAAAGTCATGTTTGCAAACCTTTAAAAGTTATTGTCATATATATATATATTAATGCTAGTTAAACATAATTATAGATTATATTGAATCATACTGAACTACAAATTATAACTATTAAAAATCAAAAATCAAAAATTATGAGAAATAAAAAAAAAACGTAATTCATCATTAAACATAAATATTATAACGTAGACAAGCCAAAAAAAAATCATTTCAATACAATATAAAATAATTGAAGAATACATAGTACACATAGTAATTTTAATTCAAAACAAAAATAAACCATTAATAAAAAAATTACAACCCCGCTACCTCAAAAAAAAAAAAAAATCTGAAGATAAATAAATTAAGAGAAAATAAAAATAGACGCAATGTAATTTAAATACTATTCCAGACTTTGAGCTAAGAAAAGTGTGTTTAGACTAGTTACATGTATCCCACAATTACAGCATCGGTAATCACATTATCGTTAATGTTATAGACCAATAATAATCAAAATTCTATAAACTAACAGAAAAAATCAACAATAGAAAAAAAATATGAAAATGAACCAAAGATATTTAAACTGGGAAGTAACGAAACATAAGCACTAAAAAAATAATCTATGTCAATATATGCAGATCAATAATAATAATTTTATATACATATAATAATAATTACTATTAATAAATGTACATAAATTAATAAAAAATACTACTTTTAATAAAAATAATTCTGGCTTACACAAAACAAAGAACCTTTATTTTTACTTTGTAGATCTGTTTAATTTGTTCGATACAGGTGATCTTATAAGGGCATTTCGAGATATCTTTAAGAGTTAAAATATTGATAAACTTTATAATTTTGAAAAATTTAAATATTTACTTAAATTGATAAAATAGTTTAAAATTTATTGATAAAAATTAGTAACAAATTAAAGCTATATAACAAACGGGATCAACTAGTGATTGTTTAACAAATATCTATTTTTATTTTTAAGATTACAATTATAGTTACATATAATAATAATTTTGTTTTGTTCAGATATATCGCGACGGTCTTTTCATTTTTCAGAATAATTATAGCTACTATTTGTAAACCTAATTTTTTTTTCGCTTTCTCTTTTAAATTTAATTCAAACTAATAATAATAATATGGAAAATGAGTATTTAGATATTAATCTAAAAATTATTGATTGGTAAATTTACAGTCCTCTATTTGATAGAAAAAAAAGGAACATTCAATTATCAATCAATGTGAATAGGATAGCATTTAGACTAGAGATTTATATAATTCAATCTTTAGAAATATTATATTTAATAATATCTTCTGTAATAAAAACTTAGTTTCAAATATAAATTAGATATGATATTTACTTTCAATAAGTTTAACAAATGTTGCATTAGTTCTGATATTTTCCTATAATTTTTTATGAACATATTTAAAATAATATTGAATAAAATGATATTGAAAAAAATAATATTGATAAATTTCATGTAACATTAATATATATATATATATATATATATATATATATATATATATATATATATATTAAAAATCATTTGGTAACTTTCCTATTTTTGGTTTTAGTGAAATTAGTACAGTATTTTTTCACAATTTTGTCCTTTTATAGTGGGATATTCTAGATTGACTCAATTTACAAATAGTGGTTTGGAATCTAAGGGTGTATTTGTATACAGATTTTAAATGTTTTTATTTGCTTATTTATGAGATATGTATTTATATGAACTTTTACTTTAAGTGTATTAATTTAGAAATAGTTATCTTTTTAATAAAATTTTATTTTATATCACTGATGCATTCTGGTGTGCAATATCTTGGAAAAGTTTGATTTTTGTTCACTCAAGTTGATTATAAATGTTAAAATTACTTTGGTTACTTGCCAATTTTTATAAGGAAACTAGTTGCTGAATTGAAAGTTTTGGATCCTTTAAATCGTACTTAGTCACATTTTTCTTATTTCACAGCCTGAGGTAGATAATTGTATTACTTTATAATCTTGTTTTTATTCAATATTTTATTAGTTAATATTCGATTTTTCTAAGAAATACTTTTAAGCTTAAGATTTACGTTTTTCTGTGATTTATGAGTTCATGATTGAATTATGATTCTTTAAATGTAAGTCATAATTTAAGAAATATTTAACTCTAATTGTTTTTTTTTTATTTATGTATGATTTTTTTTTTTTAAATTATTATATAGTATTCAGTATTAGTTTGTACTACTATAATGCATACATGTGTGTATATGTGTACTAGAATATGGATTGAAAAATTCAAGTTAACTTTTAAACTCTTCTTTGACAAAATCAATTATATTTGGTAATTTTAGTATTAAACTGTATTTAAATATCAAATGGGATCAATAGGAGTTATATTTTTTTTCCTTGTTAAAGAATGCTAGTATTAAGTGGTGGTAGTATTATATAATTTGAGAAGTTAAGTTGGTTCTTAATGATCTTGTTCTATTATACATTAGGTAAAGATATTTGTTTTGAATCATTTGTCATTGGCAATTTCTTTCTTGTGGTTTTTCATTCCTCTTCTATCTGCCCACTTATCATGTCCAGATGGAAGTATATGCCCTAATGGTAAGTGTTAAATGTTTGAACTAAAATATATAAATCATATTTATTTAAAGATTTCCCGAATATCTTTTAATGACACTTTTGAAGACAAATGATTCGATTAATCATTTATAATAATTTGTGATTGCAATTATTTTTTTCCTAACGTACATATACTTTGAATATGTGATTAAAACGCTTGGTAAAATGCAAGCTATTTTTAATAATTATCCAATAAAAATAAATAGAAATTTAAACAATTAAATGTAATAAAGATGTATTCTAGTTGAATATGAATTTCAAATATATTGGATTGATAGAAATTGTATGGTTATGCGAATTATTTGAGCATTCTTACAGCATTCAAAATATTTCAGGGAGGAAATCATAAAGGACAGTTACAGAACAAAGATAGAATGTACATATAATTTTTAGATGTTTATTACATAGTGAAACTGAAGATTTACAGACAAATAAAATAACAACAAACGGATACAACAATCATTTGTTTATAATGTTATATAATTTTTTACAACGTTTGAAACAAGTTATTTTATTTCAAGCATGTCTATTAGACTATTTAGAATTATATGAATTTTTAGTTGATTTAATTTTATAAGTAAAAGTATAGGATGAGTACAATTTTTTTCTTACAATTGGTATCATAAATGTAAATCCGTGCTTTAAAACAATTTCTAGCATAATATTTTAAAATTTTTCTTTAAAAGAATTAGTCATCCATGTGACAAAAATAAAATGCTATGATAATACTCATAACGTATAATATCTATAGCCATAATGATAATATTTCATATAATGTATAAAATGTAAAATAAATTATTTTGTAGCTTTAATAACATTTTAGTTTTTTTTTTTTTAAACGAAAATAGTCATCAAATGAAAGGAACAAAAACAGGTAATACATTGTTACAAGAGAAAAGAGAATCTGAATTTAAAATGAATGTACGTAACCGCAAAAAATATCGACTTCTTTTGTGAGGCAAGTGCATAAAAGTAGGAAAACAGAAATCAATTTGAAGGAATCATTACAATGCATGGAAAGTCAAAACAAATTTAAATTCGACATATACATTTACCATTTTCTTCAAAACATTTACAGGTTTTACTGAATTTTTCTCATAAGTTGATTTATCTGATACGTTTTGATTTTTAAGAACAAATTTAAATCCTTGAATTAAGAAATCTGCACGAAATGAGATAGCGATAACATACAGTTCTGGTGCGATATAACATAAAAAAGAAACATTTCTGTAACGATGTGTATTTAAAACATGTTATGTGATTTTTGCCTTTTAGAATTCGATTTTTGAATCTTATCATTCATTTAATATTAATCTTCCAGCAGGCACACGTATGTGAGAGATATACTCAAGTTGTATTTGGTTTAATATCTTTATGCCAAAAGACGCTATGAACGCCGCAATAGCTATTCTACCCTCTTACTCAGATAGTCTGACAGTTTGTCATAATCTCACGGTTATAATGCTTCGAAATACGCCATATGTATTAATTGATACGCGCGTCTGTTCATGTAATTTTTTGCTGAGCATTTCTACAACTATTCGCCAATAATAAAGAAAAAATATTGATAAAGAGAGAAATAGCCGTGAAAGTTTTCAAATGCCCTTGTGAAAGAAAGCGTTGACCGAAGAGAACTTGTCTCTCTGAAAAGTGAGCTAAAAATTCATAAGTTGGCATAAGAATTCAGAAGAAAAGCAGAAAAAGGCTATGATGAAGAGGAAAATACACAATCTGAGAAAAAAGGATGCAATTCTTGTCAAATGCACAAGCTCTTTAAGAATCACTAGGCTCGTTTGTTGGACTTGTCAGAAATTTATGTTTGGAGCACTTTGAACACATTTTGTTAGGCTGGCTACGACACTGAAATTAAATGAATATAAGATGACAAATTTCTTTCTTAATACACTTAAATTTAAACGTTGTTGCTTCGCTTCAATCTTGTTTTAATTTTTTTTTTTTAAAAACGTTAAAAAAAAAAAAAAAAAAAAAAAACGTTTTGGTAAATTTATGCGCAATTTTAGTTACTTTACTTTCATGCCATTTTAACAATTCTCTGATTATTTTGTATGGTTTACTAGATTTCTACTTATGTTTTCCCTATTTCTTTAAATATAGGAATACTCTTATAGTTAAATTAACATTTGTATAAATAAAGAGTGCTTATAGACTCTTTATTAATGTCAAAATTTCATTAATTAGACTCTTTAAATTCTTATTTCACAATAGCGTATCTGGGAAATATGTGCAAACTTTCACGCTGATTTTAAAAGCACCCTTATTGGAAGGGTTTTTTTATTTTCATTTTCCAAAATAAATAGATAATAAGTTTTTTTTAAAAAGTAATTTTAAAAAAGAACGAACATTTGTTCTTGTTCATTAGAACTGTTCTGGTACGAACGCATTGGTCTGCTATGTACACCAAGTGACAATAAAGCAAAATCTGAAAGTACCACATTATTTATATAATATGAAACATTTTTAAAGTTCTGTTAGATAATAAATGTATTGTACAAATAAATTATTGCATTTGCTGCATCAAATAAAATGCAGAAAGTTCCTTCTTATTCTTAAAAGAAATAATTATATAAAATTGTATTCATAGTAAGGAAAATATGAGCATGTTAATTTTAATAATTATGTATTAACATTTTGTAAAGTTTTAGTATTCAATATGTAAAAACTTGATAAAAGAAAAATTCAGTAAATTACTAAAAAAATACAATTCTAGGGTGCTATAGTTGCAAAAACAAATATTTTAACAAAGATAATTTAAACAGAAGTTACATTACAAAATATCAACCTCTTTTGACAATAGACTTGTTAGAACTAAATACAACATTGTGCATTTGGGTTACATATTAAAACACTTTCCTATATCAATAATAATAACAATTCTTCGATCATATAATACAGATAATGAAATCAGTCTACGTCACTAGTACGAAATTATTATTCCAGTCTCATTTAAATATAATTTACTGATTTTATTCAGAGCAATTTTAATTTAAATTAATTTTTGTAATGAGACACCAGTACGTTCATTTTATTTTGAGGAACTACTATATCTGAACTCTTTTTACTACATGAAAGGAATTAAATTATAAACATGGTAAATTATGTTCATGATAGTACAAATATAACAAGTAAATGCTATAAATGGTATCAATTTCTTCCATTTCAGAGCCAAATAAATATAAAAAAGCAAAAGAGCGATAAAACAGAATTCATCATTAACTCTTTTTGCTAGACTATTCGTCATCGTATACAGTCGAGAACTTATGATTGCAAAACTTATCAAAAGAGTAACAACAAGCATTTCAATTATTTCCATAACAATAAACAAAGTAAGACGCTTAACTTTGTAGTGTGTACTTGATTTTTTTGAATTGCATAGTTTTGAGCCATTTTGTTCCTTCAAAAATGTGAAAACATTCCTTTTTAACTTAAATATAATAAATTCATCATTCTGCTCAGCCATACCTAAAAAGAAATACATAAGGAATAAAATGTATACACAGTAAAAAAATTAAAGGGCAAAAATTTAAAGAAGGATAAAAAATATCTAAACAAGCAATATTCACCCCACAATGCATAGGCGGAGAGCACGTGATGAACCGCTAGACGGCGCTGTTATGGAAAGTATTAAACACGAGTTTTCTTGCATATCTTTTTCTACTCTGGATTTCAGGAGGCGTGGCCTTTTCCACCTGAAATCCACAGTTGAAATACGATATGCAAGAAAACTTGTGTTTATGCTTTCCATAACAGCGCCGTCTAGCGGTTCATCATAGCGGGTGAATATTGCATGCTTAGATATTTTTTATGCTTTTTTAAATTTTTGACCAAGAATTTTGAAAGACCCTATACATTAAATGAGACGTAGAATGACTATAAAATGTAACTATTTTCCTTGTCTGCTGATTTCAGTTGCTATTAAATATCATAAATACACACATAGAAGTATTTCTTTTTAAATTTTATTATGTTTGTTATTATTTTAACTTACCTTATAGAGTTATTTAATTAACAGAGAGTAACAACAGAAGACCGAACAACATATTTAATCGCCAATTTAATTTAGGGAAGTTAGAAAAAATAATTATTTTGAATACTTCGTACTTTTTATTTTAAATGAATATAAAAACAAACATAATTAATGTTCCAAGGAACACTTAATCATGGTTTTCAGACACTGTGGTGACTTTCTTTTATCTTACGAAGTCAATTCTGAAAGAGCATATTTATTTTTAGTAAGGAAAATAATTTCAAAATTATAAACAAAAAAAAAATTAAGAGTACTAACTAAATGAGATGCATGTATAAAATATGATAAATGTGAATCGGAAGATGTTATTAAATGCTTGTAAAAATATTATGGTACAAATTATCTGTTCAAAAGTGTTTGTATACTTTCGGAACAACTAAAGTTTTAAGTCTTTACAACATCTTTTTGGGATTACATAATCACTACCTAAATATCAAATCTCTGATTATAAGCATATGAACACTTAAAATATTGAAATTATCGAACCAAAAATGTGGTGAGCTACAATCGCGAGACTTTGTAACGGAAGTTTAATGTGGTCCGATATAAAAAAGATCCAAGTTTGGTGCCTATACCCAGGACCCCACGCCCTGAAGTGGTGCTGCAATCAGGAAGTGGATCCTAAATAAACAGGCACTTAGTGCAAGATTTATAAACATAATTATCACATCTCGACTCCGGGGAACTTATGTAAGTGAATAATGCCAGATAAACGTGAGAGAATACCTTTCGCACTGTTAAGTGTGTTTGAGAGATACCTGAATATCGCCATGAAAACCACAAGTCGGAAACGCGTCATATTGCTCGTTAGTTCAAATTTTCGAAGCGTGCCGTCAGAACACTTTGGGAGCAGTGGACACCATATGGTGCCAACGAGCAGAGAACCGGTTTGGTGCGACCAAGAAAACGACGACGCGAGAAGATCTAAGATTCGTGCGGCAAGCCTTTGTGAATCCCGTAGCTACTCCTTCCACGATACAGTCAGATTTAGGACTTACAGTTGTTCCTCTAGCCATTTTCAGATGCCTTGCAGAAACGAATCACCAATCTAAGTGTCTTTTTTGTGTACTGCCTTTAACACTGAAACATCGGCGACTGACTCCGTCTACAATGGCACCAATTTAAGGTGACGTGGAATGCCACAAATTGGAAAAACGTGATGTTTGAAGATGAGTCCCGGTTCGTTCTGGGGGCAAATGATAACTGCATATGAATGGGGAGGCTCTCTAGTGAACGGTTCTATTTCACCCCTGCCGTCGCGTGACATACCGTGTCAGGCATAATGGTCTAAGGATCTATAGGTTGTGATACCCGGTCCACTCTAATTGTGGTACTTTGAACCTTAAAGGGACAGCGTTATGTTGATAACTTTTTTCGACTCTATGTGGGAGATTTCCTAAATGGTCTTCCAGGAGTAATTTTTCAGCAAGATGCTGCTCATCCCCATACAGCTGGATTAGCTCAAAATTTTCTATGTCATGATCAGTCTCCTCTATGGCCCCTCCCCTCTTGCCCTTTGGTATGAAGCTTTTTTGACTCATCTGCCCGATGACAGTTGAAGTTGCATTGTATTTTTCTAATTGTACACATTGTATTTTTTTTCAATTGTAACAAGGTTAAAATTAATATCTTTTGTAAATATCTTGTATCAAATCGTAATTTGAGGTTTTCCTGAATTTTCTGGATTTTTCTTCTTTTGTTAAAAACTTCATATTCAACAGAGGATGCAGCTCTTATAGAATAAATTGATGTAATTTGTTTTGTATTCGAAACAATATGAGAGATTATTGACCATTACCGAATATTAAAATGCGTGGTCTGAAGGAATATCTTCACTAAAAAACAATATATAGATACCGTACAGTCTATTGTTTATTCAGATAGTTCCAGATAGGCAATGAAATTTTTTAAAAAATAGAGAGAAATTCATTTCTGAATTTATTTCTAAATACAAAAAGAACGGAAAGTTGGAAGATAATAAGCTAAATGATCGGATAAAACCTTGGAACACTCTAGAGAGGGCATTTGTTTTGTTAAGTATTTCTCTCTCTCCACTCTACGAGTAATAAATGTCGAATAATATCTTTAATTGCGTCTTGATCTTGTAGTTTGGGGTACAGTTAGCACAAAAAATTCTTGAACTGCTTTGTTTTTGATTTGATGGGATGTATTTTGTAGAAAATAATTGTATTTTTGATAATGACATTGATATTCAACCCGAGTTCTTTTAAATGGTATAAAATTTAATGTTTTGAAACACTTCTAGATTTTGTACACTAATGTTACCATATTTCTTAGATAAGGTCACAAGACTTTTACAAGTATAAATAGCTAAAAGTAATAGATACTTCCTAATGTATCCTAATATGATATAAAACATCCTTTACTCCGGCAAAGTTCAGCAACTCGACTTGAAAATAACTCAGTAAGTCGCCATAAATCCCTTGAAGGCAACCCCGCTACCTCTACCTGTGTCTATAATGGGGATAGTGCTACAGGTGCAGGATTCATTTTACGAATTGACCTTTTGGTACTGCCTCATATATGTTCAATAGATTTATGTTTGGTATTCTAGGTGACCAAATCATTCGCTGGAACAGTTCTGAATGTTTCTTAAATTAATCGAGAAAGATTTTGGCTTCGCTTTTTTTTTTTTTTTTTTTTTTTTGACAATGTCGCATTGTCATCCTAGAAAGTTCAACTTTTGTTGGGTGCAAGACGCCTATGAATGGTTGGCTGCAAATGGTCTCAAAGTAGCTGAACATAACCATTTTTAGTGAATGTTTAGTTCAGTTCGACCATCGTACCCAGTGGATATCACGCAAAAACTACCATCACCAAGCGAAGCCACTATCAGCTTACTCAGGGTCTTCTTGACATAACCATGACCTCGTGGAATATTCATCACACTTGATACCTATCTCAAGAACTTTCCAAAGGGAATCGGGACTCAACTGAAAAATCAACGTGTTCAGTCATCTGGGATTCAATTGATATGTTCACAAGCCCAGTAGAGGCGCTGCAGTCGATGACATGTTGTTAATAAAGGCACTCGTGCCGGTTTTCTGCTGCCATATCAAATGAACCCTAAATTCCGCTGCACTGTCCTTGCGGACATGTCTGTAGTACGACTCACATTTATTGTTGTATTATTTTATGCTGTATTTTTCGTATGGTAACACTGACTACTCTACACAGAATTCGTTGATTTCAGTCATTGAGTTGACGCTGTCGACCATTGCGTTGTTCATTGTGGGAGGTAATGAATGTTGATTCCTCAAATTAACTTCCGAAATTATATGTCCTATGCGTCTAATTCTAAATAGGCGAACACATGTAATTTTCAAACTTTAATATTATTCTATGTGTGAATTATTCTATGTTTCTATGAATGAATCTCTTTTAATCTCTGCTTCAGTTAAGACATGTTTTTGGTACATTCTAGTTTTAAATTCAGGGTAGTATTCTCGGTCTTAATATCTCATTACTTTTATCGAAAGTAATACGCTAAATATATTTAAATACTAAATGATAACAATCAAGGTATACAATTTAAAATTCTATAACTCTATGAGTACACATTATGTTATAATTTGCTTAATTCATTTTGAAAGAAGCAAACTTTTTAGTATAAAATCAATAGGATTGCTGAAAATATCGATTTCAAATAATAAAGCATTGCTATTTTTATTACATTGGAGATAAGTTACTTAGTGAAAATGATTAATTTAATCACAATAATTAAATAATAGGGTTAACTGGCTGTTTAAATATAAAAATTAATGTTAAGTCAGAGTAAAAGCTATAATTAAATTTTTTCATGTAACTGAAATGTAAATAAAGAAGTACCACAAAATTAATTACTGAAAAAATATTACTAACTTTTTTGATTCTGTGGATAATTCATTCGCTTTTGGTTTCCTGATCAATGAACCACACCTAGAAAAATTTCGCAATATTCAGAATACAACAAAGTAGATGCTTTTCATTGAATATTTTACTCAAATTGGATGAAATCAATAGGAAAACACGACTTTTAATTAGTTTCTAAAACGTAAATAAATAATTTACGCTTATAAAAAATTATAATTTTTCATTTTATTGTTCCTTTGAATGATAAAATTGTTGATTCTTTAATCAAATTATATATTTTTTCTAGAATTATTATTTTAAAATCTTGACATGACTATTATTTTTAAAAGACCTCTGCTTCAATATTTTTAGCAAATATCATCATATTTTACAACAAAAACTGTTTGATAAATGGGTAATTATCTTTAAATAAAAACTAAATTCTTAGTTAGATATTCTACCCAGGCTCCTTTGTTAATCGTACAGCCTGCCATCAAACATTTAAAACATTTTATTCGAAACTGGATTGATAGTAATGAAATATAAAAAATAAAAAAAAGTACATGTCTATTAGTACTATCTTTCCACTTTGTGGTTTTCAAAGAATTTCGGTTTTCACTTTAGATTTTTCGCATTCAAATTTAGTGTTTTACAAATACTTTTTTTCGCAGGTAATATGGCTAGCGTAATTATTATTGTCATTTCCCAATTTTTCGCGATAAATATATTTCTACTGAATTTTTTATTAGTCAAAAGGAGTGATGAAGAACTTTATTGCTACTTTAAATTAGTCAAATGTGAAAAAGAAAAGAAGTCAAGTTCGGATTATCTTGAATAAAATACATCATTCTATCTGTTTGATGACCTGTTGATCAGGAGATAAAAAAAAAAAAAAAAAAAAGAAAGAAAAATGTACAAGGTGAAAAAATGGAATACAGACATAATATTAAATATATTAAACATATGGAACGAAACAAAAATTCACAAGCAGATATTACAGCTAATAGTCAAGATATTACAGATATCAGTGGTCATATTATCTGCAGCTAAAGGTTAGTGAAAACTCTATAATTCATGTATAAATCATAAGCGATTCGTAAAATTACATCGCGTATTATTGAAGAGCACTTTAAAATCTAGAAGGATCAATATTGGATTGTATTTCTTCAATTCCCTAACCATCTGCATACAAAAAAAATAAACTGACCCGATCAAAATAAGAACTGTCCGGTGAAGCCATGCAAACCGCGATAACCTGGTTCTCAAGAAAGGTTATTTGACAAATCTGTCTCGGTGCATTACTACAATTTCTTCTGAAGTTCCACTCCAAATTACAAGAGTCATCTATTAGTTATCTTTGAAATTAATCCTGAAACTAGCAATTGGTGATATGTGTTTGTCTGTCTGTACAGCAGGAAATTATAATTAAAATGGTTATTGCTATTTTTAAACTGAAAATGAATTTAAATGTCTGATTAAATTTTTTTTAAAAAATAAGCTATGTATTTGTATTCATAATATTTTTGTAAGCTATTTAAGACAAATAATTAACTTTTATTACCTTTTGTAATCCTCGCGCATTCTTGTATGCAAAATCTTAGAAACATTTTATTTTCGACCACTCTAGTTTGGTTCTGGCGTTTATAAGTATTTACAATTTTATTGGATAGTAATTGTTGAGTGAGGTTTTTTACAATTTCAAAATTCGATATCCTTGCATTCTATTAGTTAAATTATCAAAATTAACATATTTATAGGATCAGAGAAATTCCCACTAGTTTATAGCAGTAAAGTAAAAGATCAAAGAATGTGTATTGCTTTGATTATCTCTTTTACATTTTTCCCACTTTATACTCCTTCATAATCCATCATTTATACTCCTTCATAATCCATCCATCATTTATACTCCTTCATAATCCATCATTTATACTCCTTCACTTGAAATCCATCC
>BMAW01011833.1:223498-235779 GCA_019974015.1 Nephila pilipes
GCATTTGGATCTATATATATATATATATATGTATATATATATATATATATATATATATATATATATATATATATATATCTCTCTTATACATATGCTACATATATATATACACTTATACATATATATATATATATATATGAATAAGATATGTAAGAAAAGAAATTCAATTATTTTTCTATTTAGGATTTATTTTTGAGGACACTTTATAGAAAAAATACAAATATAATTAAATTCTCAATTTCTCCGCTATTGATAAGCAAAAATGCATTAAAGTAGATTTGATACAAATACTTTAAAAAAAAATAATAATTTTTTTCTACAGTTAATTTATTGTTTAATGGAAAAAATTATTGAAACTCATATCTAATGAAAATTTTTTAGATAAATATCTTTAAATATTTCCAAACATTTCAATGCATGATTTTTTTGAGAAATCAAACCAGCACCAATTTTCAGTGAATAAACGTATCTTGATTGTGATTAATTTAAAATTACTAGAATAAAAGTTGCTTCAATTGATACAACACACACACAACCACACACACACATATATATATATATATATATATATATATATATATACTATATATATATATATATATATATATATATATATATATATAAAAGTATTCTAAAATGTACTCACTCATTAAAACATGGAGAGGGTTACAACATTCACAATGGCTTGAAATATTTAATTACGATCTTCTATCGGTCTTTCAAAACAAGATCACATCGTCATAATTAAACGTATATTGTTTTTCTAGAAAGCGAATGCTCTCTTTATAATGTAAACGTGAATAGAAACGGATATCAAACAGGAACTCTAATACAAAAACGTAGTGAAGGTAGTTTTTAAACGAACATTTATAATTTAGTATGAGGATATAATTTAGAAATGGAATTTAATGTTTTAAATTATTGTTAAATTCATTAATAATTGCATTATATTCCGAAATGTATTTTGAGTAAATGTAAGATGCATTTCTTACTTATAAAGTTAACCTTGAAAATGTATTTTAGATTATAGAAATGTTAGCAAAAATTAGCTCAAAACTTGAAATGTTTTGTTATAAATATGTAAACGTTGAAGGAAGGTTAATAGTCTGAAATGCACAGAGTGATTGTACATTAAATTATATAACAGTTAATGAATTTAAATATTAATGAAAGCAATGAATTTAAATATTAATTTAAACTCAGTTTAAATTTTTAGTGATAGAAGTTAAACTTACTTGAAGTCGTATTTGAAATATATAAGTCTAAAGAAGCAAGAAGAAAAAACTCTGAAAGAAGCATACAAACAACATACTTGGACAATGTATGTTCATAACTAGAGTCAATTAAGTTTAGTTCCATAAAAAGAGAAAATAAATAAATAAAAAAAATTATGTCATTTTTAGAAATTTCAAATTTGATTGACAAATAGAAGTGTCAAGTGTTTACTAGAAATAAATTAAATTAATGTTAGAGTAAATAGTTTCATTTAATAATGTAAAATATATCAATGCTATGGATAAATTGATTTGAGAAAGGCATCAATTCCTAGCAAAACATAATTTTGACGAAAAACGAAATAATATGTTTTTTTCTATGGTGATGCACGTTTGTTTACAATTTCAAAATTCGATATCCTAGCATTCTATTAATCAAATTATCAAAATTAACATATTTATAGGATTGAAGAGATTCCACTGGTTATAGCAGTAAAATTAAAAGAAATGCAAAAAAGCATTGTATTGCTTCATGATTATCTCTTTTATCATTTATACTCCTTCATAATCCATCATTTATACTCCTTCATAATCTATCATATCTGTGCTACCTAAAATGAATTGTTTTTACTCTAGGCAAGCAATGTTGTTCTATTTCTCCGAACCAATTCGATTGCTGTGACATTTGGCGATTCATATTAGGAGAAATAAGAGTCGCAGGACGCGAGCATCTACTTGGAGTTCCTTCCGAATTTGGACGTAATCACAGCATTGCAAGATGCAGTAGACGCACTTGCAAAGGAACATGTTGCAAGGACTTCTGTTGCGAGCACCGGAATGCTGAGTGCTGTGCTTCTCCTCATCAGTGCTGTGAGGTTGGTTATAAGTGTTGTGGAGGTGGTCAGTGGTGTTGCGCTTGGAAAACTTCATGCTCATCTGCATTTGGTTATTGTATATCTGCAGCAATGTCGTCGAAAGGAGTTTTTTCTCTCAGTTTCAAAGTTTTTACTGTAGTATTTGTACATTGTAGTGTTTCTTGGTATTATTTTAAATTGTAATAAATACTATTATTATTTAAAAGTAGATGTATAACTCATTTTCGAAACAAAATTCCACAACGATTAAAAAAGGAAAAAAAATCGATTTCCTTTTTACTTTGTCATTAAATCTAAATTTAATTGTAATTCTCTCTTTGAGCTGATAGTATGGATGAATTTCTGCTTTACAATATGATTCGGACTAGAAAATGAGAATTTGAATTCTTATAAAATGTATTTGTTTTCCCCCCTGAAAAACTGATACAATTTTTATTAAATAGCTTTTGTCTGCATTTAATCAAAGATATCCATTACGGAAAAAACTTAATCAAAATTTTATACCATAAATATATCACCATAATGTTTACAAATCTTTATCTGAGCGCTTGAACATTTTTGTTAAAATACAGGATTCCTAACAGCTGTAAATGTCTTGTTCACTATTAAATACTGTATTCTATCACAAATAGAAATATATGAATAGAATAATAATTTTGTGGAGACATGTTTTCGCCTTTACGTTTAAAGGTAATGGTATTTTTTTGAAGCAAAGTAAGACATGAAAATTTCAATTTCTTAATTATTTGTGGGCAAAACTTTTTTTTTTGACATTATAATCCTTTATAAATATATTTCAGCAAAATGTCAAGTTTATGTTACAGTCATAACTTATCAATTTTACACTTTGAGATCCTTCCTTTCTCTAAAAAAGGATGTATGATGTTCGAATTATTTCATTGTAATGAATTTTGCAAGAAAACCTTTGGTATGTAACTTGTAACTAATTAAATTTTTCACTTGGAATGAATAACTGGTTATAGCTGTACGTTCACAAGCATCCGGTTGGTAAAGGAGCATTCTAGATGCCTCTATTCAATTCGAACCCGTCTATTCGAATTTGATACATCAATGTCTCGAATCTTTAATAAAAACTCCAAAATTAAAACACTTTATTAACTAGCCCTACGGAGAATCCCTGTTGGTTTAGTTGTACAACCGCTGTAAAAAGCGACCGGACAACTTTTCTTCCAACCCAGTTGTCGAGAGTATGAAACACCACCGGCACACGAATCGTCCTTCTTCGGCATGAGGAAGAAAAACATACCCCTACATGGTGGGCAAACATCACCCTGAAACATCACCAACTGAAATAGTGTCTCAGGACTTGAACACTAGATGACAAGAATGTAATTACTGGTCGCATGTACTCTTATTGCAAAATCTTACCTCTCTGTGTTTAACTAAGGCAACAGTAGATAAATCACAACTAGCGACATACAGGCTACGGCTTAATAGACCCTTCAACTGAACTCAAGATAGCCGATAATGACAAATGGAAAATGTTCATAGCGAAACTCAATTCAAAAAGAAATGGATGAATATCAGCCGCAGTAATGGTTGGAAGGATAACCTTCTTTACAGATATCCTTCAGAATGTTCCTCTTCGTGTTTTCATGATGATACTGAAGGAGTAATATGCGGTGATTCTCTTCAACAATAACGCTAGAAGCCAAAATATCTTAGTAACTAACCAGTCAAGTAATCCTCCAGTTGATAAGAGCTAGTCTAGTTGGTAAGAACGTTGCAAAATTTGACCGGACAACATTTCTTGGGACACAGTGTTCGAGGGTTCAAAACGCCACTGACATTCAAGGTAAAATATACTCACCCGATGTGGTGGCAAAAATAGCAGTTGCCGAATATATATATTGAGATATAGTATAAGCCTATGTTATAATTTTTTTAAAAAGACATTTAATTTGCAGAAAGAAAGAAGAGTGGTCAAATAGAAACATCACTCGAAATTTGCAAATTAGTTAGTACGATGCTATTATCCAATGATGTCAGTAAAAATGATTTAATAAAACAGAACACAACACCAAAAGATAGTGGTAAACTACGAGTAATAAGGACTCCTTAGAAATATCATTATAGTGACTTTTATAAGCCCTTATTTATCATTATGCAGGAACTAACTTATATTTGGCTAGTTAGTGACCGTTAGCACCTCAATGACAAGCAACTGAAAGAATGAGCTTAAGCCCTCAGTATAACCATTGCATTTACTTCTCTTCATCGGTGCATACCGGGAAGTATCGACGGTCTCGTTAGATCTGAAATATCCTTGATCGAAGTAAAATATTTTCAGCTCTATTCTTGATATGAACCCAAATGACCAGCTGAGTTGTATTTAGAGACAACCATGAGATATGTTAGACATAATACTAATCTATCCCTAGAGACAATTAGGAGGGTGACATCATAAAAAATTAAAAAGTTCTATGCAAAGTCTTGCAAAGAAAAGATTTAGCCACCGAAGATGTGCTGTTTTTTTATAATAATTATTAAATTACTCAATTAAATATAAGAATTAAAGTAAATGATGAAATATTGAGGAATGGGCAATAGTACACTTTTCCGATTTTAAAATTAAAGGAAATGATAAATTATTAAATTGAACATATTTAAGCTAAATGTAATTCAAATTGAAGCAAAAGATAAAAAATTGAAAAGTGATCTGGTACGCCAAAATTATTTCACCTAAAATAATATTCCTTTGATAACTAATAACAGTAAATCAATATTTAAATCATTTGACCCCAAAACATTCCAAGAAGAAAGCCAAACTAATATGACGTAGTTTGAAATTCTTGAGCCAAAAAAAAGGCAGCCTCACAGCTTAAAATTCTGAATAATGTTATTTATTTTCAGTCATATCTTGATTTCAGTTTACATATGATTAAAAGCAATACATAAATCGATAAGTAAATAAAGTACTTAATTCTTATGTTTGTTTCACTTCAATCCAATTAAAAAAATTGGGAGAAATTTATTATGAAATATTTTTGAAAATTGAGTTTATTAGTGGTGAAAGCAGGTATGAGACATAAATTGCATGTATTTTATTTCAATCCAATAAAAAATTCAGGAAAAATTTATTATGACATATTTTTGAAAATTGAATTTATTTGTGGTGAAAGGTATGAGCCATAAATTGCATGTACTTTATTTCAATCCAATAAAAAATTCAGGAGAAATTTAATATGAGGTATTTTAGAAAATTAAGTTCGTTACTGGTGAAAGCGTATACATCAAAAATATACGCAAATACATGATACATTTTTGAAAAGTGGTCAGATATGACATCTATAGGTTATAGGAAACAATAGCACCTTGGGTGACTAATAAGCATCGTCTATCATACAGCAAAATAACTGGAAGCTTTGAGTTCCTTATAATTTAATTTGCATCTGTTTGGTTGACACTCTTTCAAAGCATCAACACGTTGTCAAGATTTCACACCACTCCTTGTGTTGTCGTTCCTTTCATTGATTTTTGCGATTATATTTCTGCAGAATAATGCTTTGTCTTACGCTAAAATCCATTCTAATAATTCTACGATTGGATTTTAATTCCTGTATGTTACTAAATTAAATTATACTAATATACTGTCGTATTTCTTCATTTTACTGTACTATTTTGAGTATTGCTACACATTAACTATTCTTTGTATTAAAAATAGTTCTTATTTTTATGTTATAAAACTCTATAAACAAGATAACTACACTATCAATTTTTTCTAATTTTTGGAGGAAAATTCTTCATTTTAGTTGTTTATTTGTATGTAATTAAATAATTAAGCAATACCGTGTAACTATAAAACACTCAAAATATCCTTTAACATACGTTTTGAAAGATATTTAAATGATAAAATAAATATTTGCATTAAAATGCACGGCAATCGGAAGGAAGTGAAATGATGCATATTTTTCCATTTCTTATTTCCTTTCATCATGAACAGAAATTCCCACATTTTTAATATGGCGTGAATTCTTAATCTTAGACATGGATAATTGCTACAGAAATCGATCGATGTTTTAAAATACTATCATTAATTTATATAACATTAGTTTAATGGAATGTAATGAAGGAAATAAACAAAACGAGAGTTACATGGATATTTTTACCTCAATCTCTTTTTAACTGATTGAAAACTTCCTGTAGGCCTAGAAGCCTTTACGGTTGAGCGATTTGTTCTGATTACTTTCGTTTTTCACCTTCAGGAGTTGGTCTCATTACCGTGACACTGTTGTGTTGAGTTGTAAGGTTTTTATATAGTTTATCTTTGAGGTTCAAATATTATGTAGCGCGTTCGGAATTCTTGTGCAAGACACGGAAATATATTTCAAAAAGTGTTGTAATCATCTTTTAAATTAAGAGGTTGACCGTAAAGAGTAAAAAAATCTAATTAGTAAATTATGTGTCTCATACATTATTAAAAGCTTCAGTTATTAACTTTAGAGGATTATTCTTTTTTCGAATAATCTTACGCTACAAGTTTTTTCATGTAGTTGTTTCGACATGATTGTACTTCATAATTCCAGATCAAAACTAAATGATTTATTAAACAATATATAGATTATTTATTAACTATTTCTTCCTGTCAAATTTTATTTTTTATTGTCGTATTGATAGACAGTAAAAAAGGAAAAAAAAAAAAGAAATCAGGAATGTGGTTTTGTAACACATTTTTATGTCTATTTTTTCTTAAGTCTAAATGAAAAATTGTGAATTAAAATTATTAATATTTTATCACAAGATTAATTTAAATAGGAATCATTCTGGATAAGTTTTTTTCAAAACTATGTTTCTTTTTTCTCTTTATATATATAATATATATAATAACTTTGAAATGATTATCACAACATATTAAGAGCTCTCTTTAAAACCTACTTTATTATAAATCATTAAAATCATTTTTTTTCAATACTAATAATAAGTACAGGTCTAAAAATCAAACTGGTGAAATCGATTATTTCACATTCTGATTCATTTGTAAAAACAACCAAAAATTTTATCTTTTTCTTTATACTTTACAATTATATGAAAAAAGTTCCTTTAACTTCAAGGCTTTCACTTGTGTCACCAAAGATCGACTTTTCCTCATGTTTAAGATTAGGGCTCAGACTCAAAACACTTCTATACACAGATAAAAATATACGATTGTTGTCCAAAAGGAAAGAGTTCTAAATCTCAGATCTGAAGCATAATATTTTCCAGAATTGGCTTCATAGTTTTCAAGATCAAAATCTTGGGAGTAGAAATACTTGCTAGTTTTTTTTCAGTCAGTTGAAACCTCTTGTTTAGAGCGCTGCGTCGAAATGAATGCCTATTCCAAATCTCACCAGTTTCAAGTTTCGGAGCGTGATCCGGTTTCTAGCGAAGGTAAACATGATATTACAAAATTTTAACGAAATAAAAACTGTTTACGGTGATGGTGTCTTGAACTGTGCTAATGTGTACAAGTGGTATATTCAGCGAAAGACAGGCTGAAAGAATTTAAATCCATTATTTTGGCTCGAAAAAGCTGGAATCGTGATGAGATTCTCCTTATTGCATTAAAATATTAATCATTAATGCCGAGCTGTACAAATAAAGCCTTAACGAATTACAAAGGGTGATACCGAGCAAAAGAAGAGGATTCGTAACGAAAAGAGATTATTGTATGACAATGCACTTCTCCTCGCAGCCAATGTCTCAAAGCAACTTTTGAACTCATTTGGTTCTCACATCATCAACCACCACTCTAACAATCCAGATCTGACATCTTCAGATTTTCATCTTTTCACCTCTCTCAAGTCTTTCATGAGAGGGGGGGGGGTGGAAACGACCGCCGATGAGGTTCAGAATTCCATCAAACAATTGACCAAATAGGCAGCGGGGGATTTTTTGATAAAAATATAAAGAAGATCACCTTTCATCTCATAAAGTGCATTGTTAAAAAAGGCGACTATGTCAAAACATAGTGTTTATTTTATGTGTAGGAATTTGTAAGCTTTTCAAAGATATGTTACTTCTCTGATATTTAAGAATCTGAACACTTTTTCTCTCTGAACATGTATATTTAGGAATATTATATACAGGTTTTGATAGTATATAGAGATCATCAACTCTTATTTCAAGCACAAATATTTCAATTCTTCTTGAAATTCATATGTTAATTTCTTATATATATATATATTGCGTATTTATAGATTTATTATTTTTGCAACGAATACAAAGCCGGCCTATGCAACTCTGGATGCAAGAGCATAATTACCTTACATATATTGAAGTATTGGAAACGGATGTTTTAAAATTAATTTTTCTCTATAAACATATTAAGCGGTAATATCTTAAATTCACATCATACTTAACAATAGAATAATAATTTCAAAATCTTAATATTATTAGCTTATACTTTAATTATTTAATTTATATGGAATATATTTAAATGTATAAAAAATACTCCCTTTGAGATGTTATCAATTCTTGTCTGACATAGCCGAAAATGGATTTACCTAAAAACATAGAAACATAATTAGAGAGTTATGTCAAAATATATTATTCCAAAGAGTGTATACTATGGCCTTAGCAATCTGAAGAAAAATTCTTAAAGTGTAGGATTTATTCTTTTAAATATTTTCTTAATTAGTTCTAATTAAAATCATACAAAAATTATAAGGCATTCAGTTGGTGTTGAAATTCGCCATGTTAAGCAATTATTTCTTACTTATTTCATTGTGTAATACTATAAAATTAATTTCGCTCGGCACAAAATTTAAGAAATAGTCAATTTTGAGTCATAATTATGTCATATAAGTATCTTAAAAATAGCTTAACTCTTCATTAAGTACTTTCAAACGTTTAATTAAACATTATTACAATTATTCTTCGAAACGAAAGAAGAAAAATATCTAGAAGATTATAAAAGTTACTTTTAATGTTTGATTCTTCGTAATGTATTATTAATTCCGATTTAAAAAGAAGAAAAAAACAAACGAGAATAAAAGGATATAGAAAGTATGCGAGTTAATATAGCAACACATTGCCAAATAAACCAACAAAAAGTTGAGAAGCAAACAACAATGATTGAATGCTCCTTATTTCCTTACAGTTTGAATAAAAAATTTATGTGCAATAATTTATTACAAAAATTTTATTCTGATTGAGTTATTAAAAACAATTACTGATAAATGCGAGTTCTTGATTTCTTGATTTTTTTTTTCAATTTAAAAAAAGCTTTGATTTAAATTCGAAACAAACGTAATTGATTTTTTAAAATTCTTAGCATAAAAATGAAAGTTAACAACTAATTAAAAATCGCATAATGTATCTGTGACTTTAGATATTTAAATTAATCTAGAAAAAAATATTTATTATAATTCCATTCTCTTACTTTTAAAATTGCTTTGCATTCAAATCAATTTTATAGATATAGAAGTAATTGAGCGTTTCGTTGAATATTTTAAAGATTATGCAAGTAAGATATTTATATTGTTAAATGCATTGCAGAAAGCAATATATTCTGTGAATATTATAAAAAAAAATTATTCCTATCATTAAATCACTTGGCCGAGGCTCAAAAGTACGAGACTCTTCGCCAAACGTAGTCGTGGTCCTCAGTGCGACATTGATAAACAATCACATCCGTGCATTAAAGGGAAATTTTTATCTATAACAAAAGAAATATTTTATTGCAATCTGTGGACGAAGAGTTTAACCTGTATAAAATGAGTTAATTTTTTTTTAGTAAATTCAGAATTTTAAAATGCGTTGAGAAAACAACTCATAAGATTGTTTTTGTCGAATCTTTACAAATTGTATTGTTCACATTTGGAATACTTTTTTATGAAATTCGAAGACGAATTGACGAGTAAAACTAAGCATTAAAAATAACATTAAGAAAAACCAAGCATAAATTTGTTTTATTCATATTTTCCATCAAATGGCAGTTAAAAGACAACGGGAAAGAAATAATGCTTTTTTTAAGAACTTCTGAACGACATAAATAGACAATCATAAAATTTGATGAAATAAACAATAATATCATAGATTTTTTTTATTTCAAATGCTCATATTATTTAATTAATAAATTTAATCACTCAATTATACCGTAAAGTAATTCTTAAGATTATATTAATTTTGAAATAACTAAGAGTTTTTATGAAACTATATTACACTTCCGAAAATGTGATTCTTTTACAAATAAATAATGAAACAAATTTTAACGTAGAACAATTAGAAATACATTTTAGAAATGTACTAAATATTAAGATCCTTTAAGAGATTGGAATTCTTAAATCATTCTAGAATATTTTTAGCGAAAAAAGTGGCCTTGAAATTCGTGACAATCTCTGTACATAATTTCAAAAATTCATTTTAAAGCATATTTCATATATTTAAATTAGAATTTAGGTAGAATTATTATTATTATTGTAATTATTATGTATAGAGTATAAGGACTTTTATTACAAATGGAAAAACATGAAAAGGATTAGAGGTATATATCTGACGGAAGAATTTTCATTAAAATAAATTACTTTTGCAATTTTTTTTTATGAATATTATCAGAATAAATTATTTATGAATGAAGTTGAGATTGTATTATTAAATAACTAATTCAGGTTGTTTTATACAATATTTTTTAAACGTTCTGCACGTTTCGAGAAATCAAGGTAAAAATTTTATAATATATCTTTTTTTTTTTTTTTTTTCACAAACCCATTTTGAACCTTTGTAAATGTTTGAATTTAAGGGAAAAGAATCATGAAGTCTTATGCATTTCCATATTTAAAATATAATTTAATTACTGATCGATCTAAAGACAATCTCACTCTTTATCATATATTTCGAACAATATGTCGAGTAAGAAGAATGTGTTTTAACTAGTATAAACACTATTCTACAACTTTTAAAAAAATATTTTTTTGCTGCATAAAGATAAAATACTCTCTCCTGCTGCCATCTGCTGACGAATAATATAACAAATCCAGAAACGAATTCAATTATAAAATTTATTCTTAAGTAAAATACTGTGCAAATCAGAAATTTTCATTTTAAATGGAAATGAATATACCTTTCCAATCATGGTAAACAGAGAAATTAGCATCTTTGGTCCCTTGATCAAATAGCTATTTCATAATTTTTGTTCCACAATAGAATTTCGTTGGTTTATGTGCGAAATGTAATACGAACAAATAAATTTTCCATATGAATTAAAATGTTTGAAAAAAATATATATGATTATGAGTGTATACTAGTAAATTTAAATATTTAGTTTTGATATTTTTTATCTCAGGCTTTCTGTATAAATATTTCTTGAATAAGACTCCAATTTAGTGGAGGTAATTTTTCTTAAATTCGATTTTTATCAAATTTTTTTTTATAAAAATAGGCTCACTATAAGCAAATTAGTAATTTTTTTTAAAATTAAACAAGAATTTACATTATTTAACGTATAGAAATGATTAGCTTCTTTATAATTTTGAATTATATAATTTATATATTTAATATATTAGTTATCTTTTCTGTCTTTCTTTCTAATCAAAGTTTTCACTTATTTGAAAAATATCTTAAAAAATAGTTTTCAATTCATTTTTTGAGATTATTTTTTATAGAAATAACATAAAATGTTTTACAATGTCACAAAATACATAAAAAAAAAAAACATCAACTAAAATACATGCACTAAACATTCTCAATTTAGTTAGTAAGTTTAAATAAAACGCATATAATTTATTTTTTTGTTAATTATCATTCCATTGCTTTTCATAAAATGTTACATTTTCAGAAATTTTATAAAACTACACACACACACACACACACACACACATTACACAATACACATTACCACACACATATTACACATTACTATTGTTATTACAGCCATTACTGGCCACACACACACACACACAATCTAATAATACATTATATATATATATTAAATATATGTACATGATTTATATTTGATCCTTCATTTGGAAAACTTAGTCTAACTTTACTCTTATTTTTATACCTTGAATTGAAGGTTAATTTTATTAATCTAAATATTCTTTAAGATAAATAAATTCTACTTCCAAACCCATAATTGTTATCTTCTATAGCAGCAACACAGGTGCCCACATGTCAGCACCGAAATAACCAGATATTATAACGGATGTCCTTAGAACCTATAGAAAGTAATGTGAACTGAACTGGGCTTAACAAA
>BMAW01011833.1:235804-271482 GCA_019974015.1 Nephila pilipes
CCAAGTATTGCTTTTTGTTAATTATTTATTCCATTGTTTTTCATAAAATGTTACATTTTCAGAAATTATAAAACGCCATACACACACACACACACACACACACACACACACACACACACAATACACACACACACACACACACACACACACACACACATATATATATATAAATATATGTAATGATTTATATATTTGATCCTTCATTTGGAAATTTTCTGAATTAGTCATTCCTTATTTTTATACCTTGAATTAGTTAATTTTTATTAATTAAATATTTTTAAGATAAATAAATTTTACTCCAAATCCTTCACAATTTGCTTTACAAATTACGAAAAGCCCGGCAGATGTCAGCACGAACAACTAGATATAATTTATTGTCTTAGAACTTATAGAGAATTGAAGATTATCAACACACTTGTAAAATCATCCTACAAGTGCATTAATTTTGGTTAGCGCTCATAAATACAGCAATGGAAACTCTTTAAGAGTCGTAAAGAGGATCAAAGTAGTGATTTTGCAATGAGTTTGATGAAGATGTTAAAAGATAAAGTTCGCAGAAAGAGGGGTGTTGAATAAAAAATGCACTGGTTAAATGGTGCACTTGAGGGTAGACACATTTAGTTTTCTTCAGTGTTATTCAAAAATATAAACAAATTATTTGGGGACGACATAGTAATTTCTATTTTAAAAAGGATAAAAAGAAAAAAAAATATTTTTCATGATGTTGAAATAATAATTGTTTTCTAATTGTTATATAAATAAAATAAGGAAAAAAAAAAAAAAAGATATTGAAAGCATTTATTCTACAGCTCTTCACAACAATATCTCAAAATTTGATTTTATGAATTCGCATTTAATCTCATGGACTTAATCTTTTTAAAAATAATTATTGTAGTTTGAGTTAGATCGAAATCAATTAATTTTCTTTTAAAATGCTCACTGTTAAATTTCTCACCAAAATTTACTTGCGCCACCCTACTTTTTTTGATAGATAAATGATTCATTTTGCGCATACATCCATACGTAAAAGGCATCGAATCCATTGTTAAATTATGTATAATAAATTTTAAATATGTGACTCAATTTCTTTTATATTTATGCAAAAGTATTAATAAATATATTGGAGATACAGAGTTTCATTTGCAGTCTGAGCTTTTAAAAATAGTTGTTTGAAAGATACTCAGTTAATGAACAGGAAAAATGAACTGTTCTTAAAGGCCTGATTGAAAATAAATCAATCTGAAAAGATTTCTATATTTTCATTTTACAACAACAATAGTTGTATTTCTCTTAAGAATTATTTAATTTAATAATTTATATATATTGATTTTTTTTAAAATTATAATCAATGGTAGTGATTGAATATTAGAAGTGGGAAGGGTACAAAATTTTTATAGGCAACTAAATATTAAGGGATGTTCGGTGAATTTCAGAGGGTAGACACACTCACGTGCGCAAACTTGCAAAACTTAGCTGCAAATTGGTAAGTTCTTAGCGAGTAATTTTTAGTAGATAAATAGAAGTAAATATTTCTAATGTAGTTTAGTTTAATAATTCTATTCCATTCTAATGTAGTTTAGTTTTGATTAATAATTCTATTCTATTCTAATGTAGTTAAGTTTTAATACAAGTGTTGTTGTTTTTTTTCGAAATTTTGATTAATACTATACAATATAACTTTCATCAAAGGAGCAACATGGCGCATGCATTTTAATTAAATAGAAGTATTTCGATAAATCAAAAAGGATCATCAGTAATTTCATTGAAAAATGTATAATATGTCAAAATTAAACCTCAGAGTTTACTCAAGACCTAGTTTCATACCCCATTACATTATAAAATATATAAGCAAAAATTAAATTTCTTATTTTATAAATTGCTGGCATTAAATAACATTTAGTTGGTTGTTCAAAGCAATACATAATTAATTATGTTATAGAAAGAAATATATAAGAAGTAAAATAAGTTTCTCTGAGTGATACGTTTAATCTCTCCGTTTTAAAACAACTTTGCTTTCGCTTGGCGTAGATTTCCACAGCATTATCCCCCTTGAGTATCCTTCTGCAAAGCGCATACTACAATTGTTGCGCGAGCTTCCACTATTTGATATGGATCTTCGCGAAACGGTTGGTCGTGGATCATAAGTCTAAAAACCGCGCCACAATACATGGCATTGTATTTTGTGCATATTTCCTCTAAGTATATTTTTTATTAATTAAAATTATGAAATAAAAGATAGTTAAGTTGTGGCGAATCCCTTCTTCTACCCAACTCTTGTATCATAATTCAGATAAATACAACTAACTCTAAAAGTCAATAACCTACGCAATGATATACCAGTCAAGTCTCACACAACTATTTATTTGTCAACTTTGTGATATAATGCCTAAGGGATATTTGCTCTCCTTGGAGACCTTTTGGATTTATTCGCCTGTTATTATGGAATTAATACTCTCTTACCCAAACCTCTCTAGTTGTAGCTCACTTGATTTCTCGAATCCTTTGCCATCGCTATCGCCCGTAACAACTCTTGGTATCATCTATCGCTTGTTAGGCATATGCGCAGCGCTAGTCCCACTCGGCCTCTATCCTCTAAATTTCCCTTAGCTAATATACCATCCTATCTATCTCACTTCACTTTATTTCTAAATGCCTCTAATTATCATAGACTCGTTTCATTTTGGTTGGGAAGAAATTGTTATTAGTAGCAATCAATCTCAATTAAAGTTCCCAGGGTTAGAGAAGAGAAACTCGAAAATAGCCCAACGTCAGAAAGTTATGTGACAACATGGTTTTATACGCATTTCCCTCTCATAATATGTAGTTTTAAGCGGTTAAAATGAAATCAAAAATAAATTATTTCCCAAAAAAGTGGCGATGAATCAGCATCAAAGTCATTTTCAAAAGCAAAGCCATTATATAGTAAAATCACTACTTAAGATATGGGATTTTATTTGTCTTGCCACTTCGGCAAGTAGATGATTTTTATATTAATAACGAAGCAACTTTCATTTGTTGTTAAAAAACTCATGCAAAAAATGATGCATTAAGTATAATTTCGGAGAAGGAAATCATAACAAGTATGCTATTTTAGCAATACGTAGTTGCATAGATCTTTTAATGGGATTTATGAAGATGCTAACCGAACTAATCATCTTTAAATGCAAATGATTGTTCGGCATTGATTCATTTTGTATTTCTTATCTTGTTGAATATGGATGACATTTTAATGATTTTTAGCAGAAGAGAAGATTAATTAACTTACTATTTTCCTCACCTCAACTATTATATTATCGTAAGTACATTCGTCTGGCATTTAATGAATCTCAAAAAATAATTCATTCATCTTACTGGGAGTTCTCTGAAGAGTTTAAATTGATATATATATATAAAGTAACCAGAAATAGTTTTGATCTTCATCAGTAACACAAAAATAACTCTCGAAGCGTTGCAAACTTATGATCAAACCCAGCCTTTTAAAAATATATGGAGGCGTACTTCTAAACTATAACGCTTGCATTATTTTCACTAGAGTGGTATGAATGAAATCCTTGGTAATTTTTATATTTTCTACACAGGCCAACTTGTTAATTTTCCTATAGTGTCATTCATTCTAATATATATATATATATAACTAACGTTCCATATCAACCAACATTTTTTTTTTTTTGTAAATTTTTCTCATGATAAATGTCGCTAATATTTCACGTACCTGAATTTATATCATGAAATTCATTTCAACTTGAAAATTTCCGACCAAAAGGTTTTGAACAACGGGACTTGAAAGGCATCCTTGAAGTAAAATAATTTTCTAAAACATTTAAAGACGTGAAAGTTTCTTTTCATAACTTTTAAATGATGTTTATACTAATCGATTGATAGCTTTTTTGTAATCCTAGGATGTAAAACATTTTTATTATGAAATACTATATATGTAAGAAGACAGTATATATATATTGCTCTTTTTTTCGCGCATTTGTGTGTGTGTATGTGTTTTCATGAATCCTCTCAATAGAAATTTCCTGCATCAGTTAAAAAAAGATTCAATCTTAAATTTATAACTGAAAATAGGAAGTATTAAAGGCTTTTACACAAATTTAGAGAGTTTAATTATTCATGCAATCTCCAGTGCTATTTATGAACGGAAAAAATTATTATGAGTGAAATGTTTCATTTTTAAATCAAATGTAATGACTTAAAAATAAAACATAAAGTAATGAAATCATTAATTAAACATTAATGTAAGAAATCTTAAATAAAAATTTGTACTGGAAAAAATAATGAACATCATTTTACAGACGAATTATTTGCGCGAAGTATTATAAAACATATATTACAATACGCATCTTAACTCTAACAGATTTTCTTAAATGTCTCAGCGGCTAAAGATCAGAATAGAAAGAATTTTGGAATTTATTCGTCCTATTTAGAATATTTCCTGCGTGATTCTCTAAAGAATTGGAATTTCATAAACGATATATATATATATATATACTCTGGTGTGCAAAACTTAAGCAACAATGTAAATTTTAAGCAGATAGCTCTGAAATTGGAGAAAAGAGGTAATTGCGATCAGTACAATGAATATGCAATTCAGTATCTAGCGTGAGCAAATGTTAGGAGCAAAACGTCACAGGCGACGTTTGAGTGTACCCAAAACGCTTGCGGTCGGCTCGAGCAGCTCAAGACTACAATAAAAGGAAGAACGGAGGCGAAATTAAAGACATTAGCTGCTAGTGAGTTCTTTCGGGAAATAAGGCTAGAAGAAATCACCTTGAAGACTTAACAAGTGGAAGGATGATGAGAAAGCTTGAGGAGGAGCATAGGTAGACCAGTGTAGCTGAAGAGTTCGGAATAATCAAAAGTGACATTTCGCGCCCTTGGAAAACCTTTCAAACCATAGGTACAGCTGTTAGAAGGATTGGTGATGGCTGCCCTAAGAAAACAATTGTATTAGATGACCGATATATCGTCTTGCAGGCAAAAAGAGCCGATTACCAGTCAGCAAGTGCCATTGCTCAGCAACTGTGTGCAACGACAAGTGTCGCGGATTACTGTGGCCAGAATCTTTCACAAAGGTGGCCTATTCGCCCGCCGTCCTGAACGTTGCATCCCTTTGAAAGTTGACCACCAGTGGCACCATTCAGAGTGATGTAAAGAGCATAAAAACTGGACATCTCAACATTGGAGTCGTGTCCTCTTTACGGATGACAGTCGTTTCAGTGCCACAAGTGATTCTCAACACCAGTTGATTTCGAGAGAGATCAGGACACGGTTTCATCCCAGTAACATCACGGAAAGAGACCTTTACGATCCTGGAGTTATCATCTGTGGAGGCTTTAAACTGAACATGTGAATTGAGCTCCAAGTTTTCGACAGAGGTTCTGTAATCGGAGATCGCTATTTTAAGAAGGTTTTTTTTTCTTTCACTTATTCTTTATTGTTTGTTGCTGACATTGATTCTTCTGGTTAATCATTAAAATATGTTTTGAGGACATGATAACGCATTTTTAAACATATGCACTACTCTAATCTAGTCCCAGTATAACATAACTTTCCTTTCTCCCATTTTGTTAATTTTTAAAAGATTTTTTTCTTTCGACCATCTCTCTCTCTCTCTCTCTCTCTCTCTATATATAATGATTTAGAAATTTAATTAATTATATAAAATAAGTTGAGGAGTGCTCAAATTACAATTATGTTGTTATGTTGTTTATTCTACATTAACGGAAGCAGAGAGAGAGAGAATATCCATATAGCTGGAGATACAACTCCGCCTTTTGATGAGAGCGCAGAAGAGCAAGAAGGGAAATTTCTTTTCCTTACTTTCTTTTTATAGAAGGGAATTTTTACTTTTACACTTAATACATCATATGGTATAGTTGTAGGTATTCTGAGGGATTTACATGACCTTCAGCAGTCTTGTAGGGATTATCCCTACAGATCTTCAACAGTGAGAACTACAAGCTCAGCAGAATTTTTTAAGCGCGTGATAGCATAAACTAAAGGATAATTTGGATTAGTATTAGAAAAAAAAAAAAAAAAAAAAAACTCTTTACAAGAATTGGAAAAATTAGGAAATTAAATTATTTTTCAGTGAAACTATTAATTAAACACAATACACACACATGTATGTATATATATATATATATATATGTGTGTGTGTGTGTGTGTATGTGTGCGTGTGTGTGTATAGTGTTTAATTAAAAATATTTCATTAAGATGAAGTAGTTTAAATGTATTTAAAAATATACACATATAAATTATGTGGGAATCTCATTTGTACTTAATAAAACATTTGCTGCTAAGCGGATTTTAAATAAAAGAAACAAGAAATGAGTCTTCAAATAAATAACTACATGCTTTATTTACAAATATTTGTTTGACAATCCAGGCACATCCATGCGAGAGATAAACGTAATTTATCAGATTCATAAAAAGAAAATGACAAATAGATTTTCAGAACAATCATTGAAATATTTTAATTTGAATTTAATAGTTTGTTAATATATTTAATGGGTGTATTTTACGGGGTTTATAAATGAATAATTTCAAGTTTCATTGCTAAATATTTATTGAATTTTGGGCCTTCTTTCACGGAGTGGAAACTAAAACATCTTGCTCTTAAAATGTGACTATTTAATGGTAAATTGTATTAAATAAGAAATTATCTGAACAATAGTTTTCTTAGAAACGCAGAATATCGTTTAATAATTTAACATTTAAATGAGCATAGAAGTAGTAGACAATTTACTCTCAAAGTGCTTCAAAATCCTTCAACAAAATTTTAAGAGCTAGTATTTAAGAATCAATGATAAAGAAACATTTTGAAGACGTTATCAGTTTTCATTTTGTATCTGTAATGAGCAATCAGAAATATAAAACGTTTTCTTTTTTAAAACGAAATTGAAACACTTTGAAGTTTTTTGGTAATTAATATTTGGAGGGAAAGATACAATTATCTGTTCTGAAAATATTTATCTCTCGATAGAACAACAGTTTTTTAAATATATATACAGGTTCACAGTTCTTATTTTTTTGAAACTGTGTACGCTGTCGATAAACATCCAAACTTCCTGGTAATTTGAAACTCCCTGCTTCGAGCAGGTGTTGAATTTATAGCAGATGGCATTTCATAACCCAGTAAGTTAGTAGTTGGCGTTGAATCAGATGAGAATTCGTCTGTTCCGATGAAAACCTGCAATGAAAATTCATTTTCACTCATGCTTATTTTTTTTATGTGACTCAGTAAACATTCGTCAGAGCGTAATAATTTAATCTTGTTTTTGTTTTACACAAACATTTCCGTATTATAAAATTTAGTGATTGATGAGGTAAACAAATAATAAAAACATTGCTTGATTAGAATAAACAAAAACACTATTTTATAGGAATAAAATAGCATTAATTTTCTTTTTAACAAATTTTTCATACAACTTAAATATAATTTTTAGATGAAAATAAGCAAGAAATATGTTTTACACTAAAATCATTAACTTTCGGAATGTAATATAATTATGTAATAATACTTTCATTCATTTTAGTAGCATAGCTGACTATAAAACTTAGCAACAATTTTGTAGAGCGTTATAAATTGTATTTATTTTTATTTATGCAAATACTCTTGGCTTATATGATGTAGAGCTTGTGCGAGCATCAAAAACAAAAAAGACATTTAGTTTTTATATGATTTAAAAAACAAGCAAATGAGTAAATGAAAATAAATCAAAATATTCATTTAGGAAAGTATTATCCTAGTAATTACTTACATATTTATCTAAAAAAACCTCCTAAAAAGATTTTCCTTTAATTTGATTTGTTATAAGTTTTAAAAATATTATATAAATATAAAAAAATATGTATTTATGTTATATATTTTGTGAAAACACCGAAGTGATATTTTAGAGCAAGAAAGTAAACTATTAATATTCAAATCATCATTAATAAATAAAATAATTGATTTGTGTAAGATATTTCTTATGCAAAATGTATAAACAAAACGCACTTTAAGTTGCATAGTATTATAATTTCTCTGACATGTTTTTTTTTTTTTTTGTTATAGATAAAAGGATTTCATAAAAGCGGAATTTTGCAAAGACATCGAATTATCGCACGTTTTGAAATTTAACTTAAAAGATACTTTTTTTTGACACAATTGTGGACTAATAAATTGGAAAATTTTTGACAAATTATTAAGCACATTAAAGCTTATGGAATATTAATAAGTAAATTCATATTAAAGAATAATTCATTTGGGTGAATAAAATGAGAAAGAAATATAGATAATTATATCATTATTTCAATAAACAATAAAAAGGAAGTATTTCAATTTTTACTCTTTGAATAGTTGAGCGGTGAAGGTTATAATAAAATCAAAATTGATAGTACAAAAGAAATTAAATAAATTCACTTTCTTACTTTAATATTTTGTTATTTAGTAATTCAGTCCCCAAGTTATATCAGACATTTAAGATTTCTAACAGTGTTAAAATTTGCTGACCTTATTTTTCTTATTAGTAATGTTTTCAAGAGAAAAAGTAAATTGATCATTTCAGAAAAATTTTGTTCGAGATAAAAAAAAAGGCAATATTTTTAAATTTCTACACAATTAAAAAGGAATTTTATGATATTTGAACAAAATAGGTAAACTTATTACTTATAAAAGACAGATAATGCATTTCATTATTTAATGAATTATTCTATGACGATCTTTTGTTTTTTATGTAAGAAAATGTTTACTAATTATCTGTAGCAAAAACAATGTTATTTCACTATTTCAATGGGTGATTCATTTGATTTTCATATGATCATATTGTAGACATCAGTAAACACAGACTAATCACTTTCAACTTGTTTTAATCTTAATAAAACGATAGATCGTTATAACATAACCTTTTCCTTCTCAATTTTTTTTATTTGCTGAAGGAATAACTAATTATAATTATGCTGATCGGGAATGTTTGTTTAAAAAAAGAAATTGAATTGTTGTAAAAGCTATTGAATTATTTGTAATCATCTGATTAAGAATTGTGTGTTTAACCTCTATGATACACATCTTGACTGAATGCTCTGTTTTTAATTCTGTTTGCTTTTAGCAATTAAATCCTACTCTTTATCTTTAAATGACTCACGAATTAATTTATTTCTTACATGATATGGGTTTTACTCCATGGGTTTAGCATATAGCTTTTTATTTCCAGTTTGATACAAATTTCGAACATTTAAACTATTTTAATTAAATGAAAATTAATCACTTTTTGTTGAGCATAATATATTTTATGAAAATTTATCACTAAAAATTTATTGCAGCCAATCCAACAGCCGATTTAAGGTTGTACTAAGAGTAATTAATTCGGATAACATAAGTATTTATCTAGTAGTACGTATTAATAAAAATTAATCAAATTTAAAATAAAATAAAAAATTTAATTAATTAGTTAAATTTTTTAATTTATTTAATTAAAATAATTTAAATAAATTAAAAAAATTAAAATAAAAATTAATGTAAATTTAACAAAAAGGAAGCGAAAGGGGAGTCTCACTTTTATAAATTAGAAAAATCTTCTAGGTTCCAGTCGTATTTAATGGTAATGTCTTCCTTCGTGGTATTCGGGAACATCTTCATGAAAGTGGAGGTACTCGTGAGCATTGGATTTGAATCCTACGCTAGCGGGTTGTTGGTTGGCAGTTCCGGGCTCGTTGGTCTTGATCTCAGCTCGGAAACCTTTGTCATCAGCAACGTAGTGGACTTCTCTGTGGATACCTTTCTCATCAACGAATCCGTAGCTTCCCTTTACGTTTCCATGTCCGTCGCTAGCTTCTTCTCTGTGTTGTTCACCGTGATGATCTTTTACATGGTAACCAAAATGGTAAGGCTGGGGCTCATGGGCCTGAAAAGAGTACATTTGTTTTTATAATTACAATTAAATTATAGCCATTATTTCAACTTGTTGATTTGTTTTCTGTTCAGTGGTAAACATTTATCTTTAAGATAGATTATTGTTTAGAAATTATCTTAATAGAAGAGGCAATACCTTTCTAAATAAAGGATTCTCATACATTCAGTAAATCTAATTTTGTCTATATCTCCCATATGCTATAAATCAAATTCTGGATTAAATTTAATATTAAGTCTTAATTAAAGTATAGATTAAAATTTCATTGTTATTGTCATTTGAAAGACACTGAATATTTTTATTCATGGTTATACTCCCTTTGTGCAAATAATGTAACTTTCATTTTTTTTTCTAGAGGATAAATTTTTTTTTAAACACTCACATAAAGTTTAAAAAGGTGTTTAAAACCGGAAGTATTTCCATTTGACTTTCGATTTGGTTTTCTCAAGTAAGAGCAATTATCAATATTAAACCATAATTATATTTCCTTATTATTATTTAGGGAAAATGCTTTAATTGTCATCATTATATAGCAAAAATATTATTTATGTTTCTTGGATAGATTCAAAACTCTGTTTTAAATTTATGAATTACGATCACTATAATATAACTAAATAGGTGTACTTTCAATGCATATTCTATATTAATGATTTTGAAAACAAGTAAGTATAAAAATTATAATTTTCCTTTCCCGTAACTTACCTTACTTTTAAAGTATGTCAACCAATTAGCGTTATAGTTACAACACTGCTTCACTACTATTAGTTAACCATTATGTGCCGGTGATATTTGTTATAACCATCAATTGGCTACAGTTAATAACTTTATTATTTTTTTAAAATAACTCTTAACATTAAGTAAATAATTCGCGCGATTTACTATGACAATAATCTAAATCCTTATTTACGAATAACTGATCGCATGATAGTAGTTTAGTCCCTTTTGGAAAGTATAAACAAATTCATAATTATACAATGTTTTATTTCTTGTTATTAATCTCAAATAATTTTATGTTTTACTTTTAGTATTAAATTTTTAGTTTATTTTTAGTATATATTTTATTATGTTACAACTCTATGTTAAAAGTTATGAACTAAATTTTAAGCTATGTGAAAATTAATTTAATCGTTACTGCTATTTCGTGAATGAATATGGATAAATATTTAAACTTGATTAATTACTGTTTCCCATACAAAGTTAAATTTAGTGACTCAAACTTCAAATTACAGAATTGTTTATTTTTCTAAACAAATGTAAATAAAGTGAAGCAAAAGGGAGAATATTGCATCGTCAATTTTCTAAACAAATGTAAATGTAGTGAAGCAAAATTCAACTTACAGCATCATCATCACCATCATAACCGTAATGTTCTTCAGCCAAGGCTACAACAACAAGAGCAGCAAAGAAAAAAACCTAAAAAGAATAAAAAGAAATATTAACTAAAATTATTAGACTAAATTGAAAATGAAATGTTTAATAATATCAATATTCCAATTCTAAAATTTTGGAACAAAATGCTCATTTTACTGATTCACAATCAATTTTCTTAATACTTCCTGCTTTTGAAATTTATTAAGTGTTATTTAAAAACAAAAATTATCAGTTAATTATTTTAAAAAACTAATTACATTTTATTTGACAATGGAAACTCACTTTCAGATTATTGTTTAGTTTAAAATAAATCAAATTTTCCTTCAGATGTTTTATTTCTAGTAAGATACAATCTGGAACTTTTTTCCTATAATATACTTCATTCCATTTTAAAAAGTACTAATGATTAGTGAATTTCAAGTAGAACAACAACAACAAACATTATAAATATCCATTAGTCAAGAAATTCTCATTTTAAATATTTAACTATAATAAATAGACATAAATAAATCTTATATAAATGTTGAATTCAAAATTAAAAAAAATTAATTAAATTGAAATATATATGTATATTAGAGAATATATAATATTGAAACTTTTTGAATAAAGGACAATTTTGACTTTCTGTATCATAAATTATTAATGGCAAGTTTGAACTGTTTCCCCATCCGTGTTGCAACTGAATGCTCAGAGACTACAGATTAATTTTTCTTTCCTTTACACAGCGTAAGAATAGAAAACAGTTCAATAATTCACGCTTTGTAAGTGGCTTAAGGCCTTAAAGAGGATTTGATGCAAAGAAAGTCAAATCATAGCTAATTCAGGGAAAGCCTGTTCTTTTTAAGATAATCACATTCCATTTTTTCACGAACGGAAAACTTTCTAAACGCGTCCTATATTTAACTAATCACTGTTTCAGAGTTACGCATGAGTGTGTTTTTATTTATTGATGAGTGGGAAAAGGAATTTTCTTATTCGAATCCTTGAGATTATGAAAAATTTATTTATAAATAAAATAACTCTCAGCATATTGTGTTATCTAAAAAAAAATGCATAACCTTCTAAGGAAAATAATTTATTTTTGCCGAGGCCTTGTTATAGTTTACAAAGCATCAACTTACGATTTGTATATTAATGTTGTAAGGTTAGAAAATGTTTTTTAAAATAGAATTTGATTTAAATTTGCTTAAAACTAATTTAGAAAATACTGGTAGTGAATTGTTTTATGATTAATTGTAAAGAACATTATACTTGATATATTTATGAGTAATATTTCTTTAGAGGAACGAACAGGTAGGTAATTAAAATTTTAAACTTAATTATCGTAAAATAGATTATTATTTTAGTTTACCTGTATTAATACTTATTTTGCTGGGTTTGCATTAATAATATATTAGATTAAGTTATCTTGCATATAAGATTTTTGTTTGCTTAAAGGAAAATTATAACTTATTAAAATTATAGTAAAAAGTATTTTTATTAAGTTTATTTATAGCTGTAGTTGGACAGTTTTTATTATTAAAAATCAAAATAGAGGAATAGATTAAATAACGATACCTTTTTAAATTATTATGAATAACTTGCAAAAATATATAATTCATTTAATTTTTAAAGCAATTAATTTGTAGAAATGTTTAAATTTTAAGGGAAATACCCTGGGAGAAATTAAAATTTGACGAGATAATGTTTACCTTAAGGTTAGAACTTGATTTTACACAAAAAATATTTTTTCAATAATGGCACTTAAAGAAGAAATTTCTTCCAAAATTAATTATCAGAGCAAATATTAAGAATAAATAGATTATTAATAAATCAGTTACATTTTCAGGTATATATATATATATCAACTTATTTAACATTGGTGATTTCAAGGGAGATTTTCATTTTGAACTATTGTACGGACTAGAACGGATACTGTGTTGGAAAATTTTAATTATAAATAAATAAAATAAGATTAACCCAATTTCTTATTCCTAAATATCATGTTAAATAAATTATTGTTAAATATTTAATATATTCACGTTAACATTATATTCGACTGATGTACACATCTAAATAATTAATATCATCAATATTTTTAGAATTATCATGTTATTAATTTTCTTTTACTGCTCACTATATCCTAATACTGAAATAAACGCATGTTGTATCCAAATAGCTATCTTTAGACTTCTAAAAATCAAGTATCTGTCGAATTTATCCTCTTATTCTAAATTCCTTTTCCATCCGAACGTGTTAATCCAACAGGTGAAATAATCCAGGGCTGACGAATTACGAAATTTCAAAATTTACCTTGGAAAGCATGGTGCTTGCTATATCTGCTGCAGGAACCGAATTCCAAAAAAGAGACCGAGAGGAACTTTTGAATCTTACTGGAAGGATTGAAAGAATGCTTTTGGATGCCGAGAGAAAGCCGTCCAGATCTTATATAGGAGTGGTGCTTCAAGAAGTGACATCGACACAGGAAAAAAGAGGGTTAATTTTTCTCTTCCTTTTTCGGGTCGACACCACAGTACCGCTTCAGCGAGCATGACAAATGGTGCGAAACCCCTTCTTTGTTTGTTTGCTTGTTTGCCATGGATCCCTCATTCGATGCAGTTAGGAACGTGGGAGGGAAGGAAAAGAAAAAAAAAAATGAAGGAATGGTAGGTACCTTCGTCACATAGTAACCTCCGTTATTTGCTGGAGTTTGATAGGCGGCGATATGCTTCAATGGGCTTTACAATCTTGGCTCACTTTCACTGTTTGATTATTGTCGATGATCACACAAAAGAACGATTTGTGCCGAATAAGTGGTGGAAGTTGGATTTGTTGGAGTTCTGTTTAGAACGCGTTTAATTAAGTAGCTACTGTCTGTCCATGGTGTAATTTCTGATAGACCACTAACATTTGTGGCATTCGGTAGTGAAACTCTTGGGAAAATGTTATCAATTTTCTTTTCAATTTCAAGAGAGGGAAACTGAATATAAATCTAATATGTGGATTCTTTTAGAATTCTTTAAGCTTAAATAACCGACCTACAGAGTAATATTTAAGGCTGAAACAATTTCTGTTCAAATGTACAATGTAGTAACAAATGTAAATTCTTGGTTGTAGAAAGATCATAACATATATTTGAGGTCTTAGCAAAAGAAAATAAAGGATAATTCAATTTATAGAGACATATTTGGAATGTTTTCAACAATGAAAAGCTCTTATCTCTCAAATGCGCAAATGTTTTGAAGATAATTATAGCACTGGGCTGTGTATCATTAGGCACGAAATTCTCTGAATGAAAATGGCAAAGGATGTTTCAACCTATTTTTAAATGAAAAGGAAAGATAAAAATTATATATTATTTATATATAAATTCTTTTTATACTGCATTTTTAATATAAGTAGTTGTTGTTCATCTATCTAATTATGATACTAAGTTGTGATGTTAAAACAGTAATATTTGGGGCACGAATAATAATTTGTAAAGAAAATTCTGAGAATTGAGAAGTCAAATTATACGTGAGATTTTAAATTTTAAATGCAGAGAAATAATAGGGAATCTAATTTACAGAAATTCATGGGGAAATTAATATTTAGAAAATCTGTTGTTTGCATACCGTGTAACTTTTGTTAGATTAATATTATCTACTATACTCTTGGGAAACATATTATAGTATGTAAAATTCTTGGAAGAGTTGGAAGAATTTTTCTTTTAAGTTTTCAACCAAGAGAAATAAAATTAAATCTTATTCATGAAGTTCAATTTTGAAAGATAATGAAGATATACTTACTTCACAATGGAAGTATCAAAAAGTTTTATATTTTACAAGCAAGTTAATGGAGCTTTGTTAATAGTATTTTAAACTTAGTGAAAGTTAGCTGTTCAACATGATGTTTTTAAACGGTAAATTTTATTCAATATACCAGGCAAGATATCTTTCATTTGGTAAATTCTTGAAACAAAAGTAATATTTGTATTTTAATACTTTTTGTGACAACATTACTGCAAACTTAATTTTTGAGCAAAAATTTAACTCAAAAAATGTGAAAATTACTCTCATTCTTATAAAAAAATCACTTAAGCTAAAACGTATAGCTGAAGGTAAATTAAAAATTATTTCTTTTCTACACGAATAAGGCAAATATATTATCTCATTATTATATTTATTTATGGATTCTAATACAAAATATCTAAGAAAATTAACAGCTATTTTTTTCAAAGATCAAATTGTTGAATGAGGCTATTTTTTCAGAAAGCACATGCCATTTTTAGTTTTAATTTATAAAAAAAGAAATACCAGAAACCAATCCAAATTAATGATTTTATAGTAACCATTTTAATTTGTCTTCCTATTTAATACAATGAAAAATGTTTCTAATAGCTTGAAAGTATGTCCATGCTTTAAGTAAATATTTGGAATTCAAGAAATAATGATATCAGTAACGAAATAATTAGATGAAAAACAAGTAAAATATTTAATTTTATAGCAGGCATGAAATCAATTAAATTATATGAGTTTTGAAAGATATAAGAAAGTATTTTTATTGATATTTTAAAGATAAAATTTCTATGTCAATCCGATGTTAGGTTTTATACTAATAAATTGTGAGTATTCTGATTTTTCTGTCAGTATATCATCTTATCATAATTGAATTTTTAAATCAAAGAATTGATATATTCCATTACTAAAATATTTATATTATTCCATTAAAGCAATTAATTATTAGGACCATTAAAGCAATGGAATATAAATATTCCATTGCTTTAATGGTCCTAACGGATCTGATTAAAATTTGGCTTTATATCTAGGTATTTAGAAATTTAATGTATCAAACATCATGCGCATATTTAAACTATACAAGATCTATATTTTAGATGCAAGTAACCTTTTTTTCATTTTGTAAAATTAATTTCATACCTAATTTTAGAAGAAGAAAATTGAATAAATTTAATTGACTCGTTTTACCTGAGAAATAATTATGTACATTACTATGTTTGTAAAGTAAATTACAAACTAAAAACGTTCGTATCATATCTGAGAGTAGATCTAAGTTGAGATACAAATAATAATGTTGTCAGAGACGAAGGTCTTCACAAACTAATGCAAATAAATAGTTTAATTTTAAGTGAATTAAGACATTTAAAAATGTTCCAACTTCCAACTTTAAATTTAACAGTAAGGATTACTTAAATTTCTTATTTTGAGTATTTTAGAAATAAAAAAATATCTATGTATATTCTGAAAATGAAATACCAGCTCGAGTATCATCAATGTTATTTACCCGCGATTTATAAATTCTTAAAATATATTCCCATTGAAACATTTGCTAACATTGTTCTGTTATGACAATAATTTAAATAAAAACTAATAATATAGAATAGCTTTTGAATGAAATCGTAAATTCTTCATGGATTGAATTAGAAAATGAAGCATAAATTTCTCCTTATGAAATGAGTTTATCACATGTAAAAATAGCATTTTAGAAAACCTTTAACAGTTTATTATTAGAACATGACATTCTCTAGTCAAATTGACACACAAATAAAAGTCTTTGGTTAATCACAATACATATATCTTATGATACTTAATCAATATATTATCTCCTGTAAAGAGTTCTGCAATAGGTTGGAATTAATTTATATTGTTCAATATGAGTATGAGGATAGTTCAACTTGTCCTCAGAAATCCTAGGAGATGTTGCTCATATAATCGAAAATTATTTGTTCTTAGCAAGCACCAAGACTCACTAGATAGCTGTCTAAATATCAGTGTCTAAGTATCGTGATCATGATGTCTTTCGCACCTCAAAAATTTTTCGTCATAACTTTTGTGACCGATGAGACCATCTTCGCCTTTTTTAGAAAAAATTCACAGTAAGCAATCCATTGGTTTAAATTTTGCTTGATTTTCGTTATATAATGAGGAATCCAGGTCTCCCCAATGGTGACAACTCGACGCAAAACGACGTCGACAAATCAACGAGGCGGCAAACGCATTTTGATTAGGCAGCAAATGAGTACCAAATCAAAATTAACTTAGGCAGCATCCAAATACAATAACAATTTACCTTAATGATGCCATCTGTCTTCAAATACAAGCACTTTATTAACCACCATCACATTGTTTTATTTCATTGTTTCGTTTCTATATATAGGTGTGATATAAATTTCTTTATAAATATATTTTGCGCATCAGGTAATTTTACATTTATGATAGATGGGAAAACATAAATAGCCTCAAGAGCATTGAAAATAACAAAACAATTTTAGTTTTATTAACTTCGTGCTAGAAGCAATACAAAGGCTATTGGCGACGGATATCGTAATTTTGAATCTCTATCAAGTGATGAGAATGAAACCTGATCTGGCACACCCCTCTTCTAACTTATCACGCCAACAGGAGGACTTTGGGCCCCGACAGATTTAATGTGAATCAGTCCCGGCTGCACAGTGGGTCTTTGGTGGCATCAATGTTCGAACCCGCCACTCTATGAAAACTACCGGCCGCGGGTCAGCGACCATGATCACTAGGCTACCGCGGCCACATAACAAAACAAAGTGCCGCGTTATAAAACTATGTGCTAATATTTCCCTTATTGTAGTTTTAATTACTTTTTGCCTCTACAGACCCGCGATGCAGCCGGAGTTGATGCACGTTAAATCTGTCGGGGCCCAAAGTTCTCCCGTTGGCGTGTTTTGGAATTTAGGAGAGGGTTGCCAGCTTAGGTGTCATCCTCGTCACTTGACCTAAGTTCAAAATTGCGAGATCCGTAGCCAATAGCCCTCGTGTTGCTTCTAGTGCGACGTTAATAGAAACTAAACTAAATTAAAAACTCAATTACTTTTGGGATCCCTAAAATTGTGTCAGAGTAAAATAAAATTAATTAATTAATTAAATTGTAAAGGATACCTCTATTTAATGAGCAATCTGTAAGTCCCGGTCCTTTTGAAGGAAAAAAAGTATATGTCTTTACCTCTTATTAAAGAACACTTCTATGTAAAGAACAAAATTCCTGGTCCGGTGGGTGTCCCTTATTGGAACGTACTACTGTATATATATATATTGATTCATTTCGAGCTGCCAAACTTAGGATTAGAATTCGCGTATTTGTATTGTAGAGTAAAAAATTAAAGTTGAAAAATTAAACTTAAAAATTAAATGATGAAAATTAAGCTACCAACTTTTAAAATAAATACAGTGTTAACATATAAGAAATTTTCCTGATTGCGTGAACTTTTTCGTGTATTAAAGCTAAACAATAATTAGTCTTAATATTGTACAAAATAAATCCATGAGTAAAAATATTAAATGTTTTATGATAAGGCATTGCTTTATTAAGCACTTCGTTTAACTTTAATGGTAGTATCAAATGAATTAATTACATTATAAAACAACCTCAAAGAATTTCTATAATTGTATCATAATTTCATGTGAAACTCAAATTTATTTCGGACCACATTTTAAAAGATACTATGTTTATTGATATTTTACTTAACGCAATCAGTATATCATTAGTTATTATCAATATTTGTAATATAAACATTTAACTTATTAAAGACCAACAAAAAATGGTCTCTTTCCTCATAGAACTTTCAGATAATTCAAAAAATTTGTTATCGCTCGATTCCCAAGAAGTAAATGTTTCCTTTATAGACACATTATGCATAAGATTTATTTTGCCATTTTACTTTGATTAAAATGGTTAGGGTAAGTAAATTATATAAATCAAACTAATTTATTAATATAGAGATATTTAGTTTTTAAAAAGCAATTTATATTATTACTACCCATATTAACTTATTAGAAATTATATTATTTCCTTATGATTATTATTAGTTAAAATCTCTTAATTGTTGTATAAGTTGTTTAGCTTTAGAGATTTAAAATAAAAGGAATGTTCAATCCCTAATATCTTACAACGTGAATGTACTATTGTAAAACTATAACTAATGAGCATGTGAGAAGTAATTCCATGTAACAAGGAAATAAATGCTAAAATTTAAATAAATACATACAGTTGGGATGTTAAATAATACGCACACATGTGAAACATACGAACAATCTTTATTAAAAGAGGTTTGGACCACTTTTTGCCTGAATTACAGATTATATGCACCATAAGATGGAATGATAGAACCATTTCTTAAGGATGTGAAATTATTCCTAGGGTAAAGCGACCTCTAAATACGAAAATTGTTATTGAAGGAGGAAGTCAGGCTTTGAGTTTGGACTGCAAATATCCTGATAAAAGATTAATAACATTCAAGTTGGGGTACTGAGGAGATCAAATACATAATATCGCCTATGACCTGTATGGAAGAACATGGTGATGATATATAGTTTCATCATCATGCTTTTCTAACCATTCTTGGACACACCTGATAATGTAGATAAAAGCTTCATCCATTAAGAGAAGTCGCTCTTCTGGGAACTCAAAATGGGAAAACAGAAGGAGTTCATTGCTCAGAATGTTCCGATAGTATTTGCACCCTCTGAGAGTAACCTTATTATTTTAGTGTCGACAAAGCCAGAGACGACCCAAACGCTTCTTAGGGTTATATCCAAACATTAACGCGGCCGTTTTTCTAAAAGACGGTGAATATGCATTCATATGATTACATACTGCTATCTTTTTGGCGTCTATTCTCGGTTATCTTTACCCCATTGGCATCATTTCAAACTTTGCGAGGGTTCATTAGTAACTTACGATTTGTCAGTCCATGAAAAATCTTGTAGGTATTAAGTGTTTGTACAGTTCCATTCGAAATAGAACTCTGGTGATATCTGTTAAGGAGGAATGGTACTTCTACCAACGATTGTTTGCATTTTCGGATTAATATTCTGCTTCTTGTACATCCATGATGTATACATTTTCTGTTATGGAGCCTATAACCAAACGGGCTCCAACCATGAATTCCATTTAAAATTCAGTCTTTATACATATATATACATCAATGTTTAATATATATTTTATAAGAACTTTAGTTTTGAAGTTACGTAACATTTTAAAACAGATATTAATAACTATTTCATTGCTTTTAAAACTAATTCTTGAAGAAAAATAATACGTTTTTGAGTTATTCATACACATACATATTCACACACATTGTTGATCTACAGTAGCAAAATTTAAATGTAACCGTGCAAAATATGAAAAATGAAATTTACCACTAATATTGGTTATTTATGAAAACTTTCAGATGAACTGAACCTTTTTATATATTGGTTACTTAAACTTATAAAAAAAAGAATGTTTAATAAGTTAGTCTATTGAAACACGCAAAATAATGATTGAAGGTATCGATAGTATATTTTCAAACAACAAATTATTAATCTTTCTCCTTTTGTGTTTTTGACTATTTTTTGTAAATATTTATCACCAGAATATCCAAATTATGTTAAAATCCGAAAATCTATACACTTTTGTGTTATAAAACAATGAAACATTCAATCAAATATTAAATATAAACTAATGAAAGAAGAATTTCTTTAATTATAATGACACTAGAAGTATTTCTTAAATTGTTATCACAACACTTACAAAAAAAAAAAATGAGAATCGACATTGTTATTTTGGTTTGTTACAATTACACACACTATCTTTTACAGTCACAATTGTAACAAAAATATGAAAAGCTCACACGTGATTAAGATGGGAAACTATTGAAACTTCTGTTCCGGAACAATAAAATCTAGTCTGAGTATTCAAAACAGAAAGGTATGTCTGGACGTTTCAGTTAAGAAAGTAATTACCGGATAAAGGAAGAGAAGAGGAAATAGCACTTCAAAAATAAGTTTTCGAGATCAGTGAGTTCATTCTTGTTGAAGAAAGTAGAATTGTTCGACCAAATTCATACTTTTCACAACAATTCGAGGGCTGCTTTAAAAAAACTAAATGGCGCTTAATTAGACGTTTTAGTGCTTTAATAAATGTAAATTTTTTTATATTCAATCTAATGTTTGCGATTCAGCTGAAAAATAATATTTTTTCCAAATATTCGGAGAGGGAAAAACGTGAAACTAGCGTTTATCTAGATAAACATATAACAGCAAGCATGTTTATTTCTAAAGGAATCCTGTATAACAGAAGAGAAAATTGAACGAAAGTATTTTATGCCTTTTTCGTTATTAAAGAACAATGAAACATAATTTAAATTTGGTTATGCGTTTTCTTAAGACTCACTAATATTTTGGATCTTTAGTCTTACTAACATTTGAGATCTGTAACCCTTTGACAGTTAGGATAATCAACAGTTTATGCTCTCATAGTACGCGGAGTGTTACGATCAAATGGTCGCTGAAAATGGCAACCGTTTTACCCCTTCTTGCTTCTGAAAATATCACACTTTTCTGACAGTGCTATAGATAGCTTATGTACTTTTAAAGAACAGTCTGTAAAGAATTATTTGTAATATATTAATGTAATATTTACAAAAATTTTAACTGGGATATTTTTAAGCAATTCGGTAAATAATAAGTATTATAAATATTAGTTTGCAAAATGCTAAAATATCTAAATAAATACACTCAATTTTAAACTTTGAGAAACTTTTAATAGCTGAATTTACCTAAAACTTTTTTTGCGTGATACACTTTAAAATATAAAAATTTTCATTATATATATATATATATATCACCATCAAACTTATTCATCATTAGAATTATCTAGCTTTCGCTTTTGAACCATTCCAGTAACAAATTCTCGCAAATTACACAAGAAAAATAATTAGATCAACAACTAAATTGGTAACATATTCTCTCCTCGAGCAGAACATTTCACGATACTGGTAATGAAAACTGTATGCTTTCAAACTAATTTTACCAAAAGGTATCGTTTGTAATTCAAACAACGCAGAGTTAATATGCAGATATTGATATGTAGATTGAACTCAGCTCGTCGGTTCGCTTTGGGGAAAAGTTTCTCTGTGCTAGTAGGGTTCAGTTGCAACCATTTAGGAATTCATTATTAATCAAAAATTTAGGAATCGAAATTCATTGGACGAGCTGAACTTGTCTGCTTGCATTTTTGTGTGAGATAGACTCAATCATAATCACAAAGAGACAACCTTTCATTTGAAGAATATAGTGTAATGATCCTATTTTTACTTATAGAAAGGTTCACATAATTTCACACTAAAATGTTTTCCCTATCCTGGAAATATCAGAAAAACCGTATAATCTACAACACAGTTTCCCAATCTTAGGTCCACTGGCCCCTTTCAACACCATAAGCCTACTGTATTTTCTTGGAAAAAAATTATCATTCATTTCCCCCTTTTTGGAAAAAAACACCAGTTCTCGTTCATCAAATCAATAAGAAAATCTTTTGTTTCGGACAAGAACTTTTGCCATCAAAACAGTATTTCATCGGTGTCTCTTAGGTAATGTACCCTTATACTATTCGAGATATGGCTATTAAATAACGAGACTAACACTGCTTCATGCTTTAAACGCCAGAGATCGACAGGTGTTTTGCGTGAAACCTCTTTCAAATGCAGTGCTTCTAGCTTTTGCAAGCAAATCCGTATACCTGTAACTTTCATTCGCCTTAGAGTTATTTCTTGTTTCACCAGAAAGACGATAGGTGAGAAACGTTGGGAGATTTCACATGAAACTTGGAAAAACTGCTATTAAAACATAATATATTGAAAAAAGTGTATGATTATGAATGTTTATCACTTTCACATGTTCTGGAGTGGTTCAAGCGTTTTCAAGAGGGCCGACAAGTCGTTGAAGATGATTCATGCCCGGGTCACCCTTCTACATCAAAAGCGGATGACAAAATCGAAAGGTTAAGTAATATGGTTCAATCTTACCGTCGATTAAGTATTCGTGCAATTGTTGAGACAGTAGGAATTGACAAAGTATTCGAGCGGCAGATTTTTCCTCCAAGACAATGTGTCGACTCATTCAGATTGTCTGTCAAGAGGTTTCTAGCCAAGTATAGCATCCCAGTGTTAAGCTAACCACTTTATTCACTGGATCTTGGACCTTACGGCTTCCATCTGTTTCCTAAGATGGCATCTACATTAAAAGAAACAAGAATTGAAACCTTTGTATTTAGAAAGAGAAAGCGGCACGCGTCCTGAAGGAGATAACAGAAGATTTCCAGCACTGTTTCGAACAATGGAAGATTCGCATGGAGTGCTGTAGGGATAGAGGAGGAATATATATTGATAGTGATAATAAGTAAATATGTATTACATCAAAATAAAACGTTTGAGAAACAGCATAGTAAACAATTAATAAAGAAAAAAAATTTAGCAATTCATGAGGTACTTCTTGTAATGGACCCCTTGATTTCTTCTTTTGGGTCCATCTCAAAGCATTAATGTACAACGCATTTGTAAATATCTTTATTGACTTCATCACCAGAATCGAGTTTGCTGAATGAAATAAATAAAGGACTGCAGCATTTTAATTCCCCCAATTTCATATTTCTATAAAATACTTGGATATCAGTTTGATAGCTATTTGACACCTGAAGTTAACTCAAGACATTTCTGAAAGTTGCTTTACTTTCTCTTTTAAACTATATTATTCTACTACGAGTATTATATATTATTTTTGAGTCTCAGTAAAATATCTATGAGGCGGTTTTCGTTAAAAAAAAGATTTTACTCGGTCGGGTTTTGTTTCCCCTTCTTATTTTGTCGATCGAATTCAATATATAGTTTATACTATATACGAGATAAAATCGTGAATTTTTAATTAATGCTGTAAAATAAACGAGATATCTAGATAATTTTTTTCCCTCAAATAAATTTAATTTTTTGAAAAAAGAAATATTGTAAGCTATATCTATTAATTATTAATGTTCGTTTGTTTGTAAGTTGTATGGAGAATATAAGAGTTTAATCTGCTGAGTTCTACAGTGACGTCTTCGAAAGGTCATGGGGCACTAGGATGAATTCTGGATCCTCGTTAATAGTAATAAGTTATCCTCTCTATCTAAGGAAATATTATTAGAATACTGATTGAAAATTAAATTTCTATCTTTCTATTCTTTATTGTGATGATATAAATTGTACAATATCTCGGAATAATAATTAAAACTTTAGGTTATTGCGATTTATTTCAATCTACGACTTCCTGAAACCAAACAAATAAATATTAATAGCTATAATTTACGACATTATGTATCTAAGAATAATCAATAAGCAGAATAAATTTTATCCAGATATCTCTTTCATTTCTTGGTAATAATTAAAACTTTAAGATATACTATCGTATTTTCTACTGGTGATTCAAATTGTTATACCATGATTCTGAATGAAACAAACATCAAACTAGCTAAAAAGGTATAACATAAGGGTATACTCAAATCATTAGCATTTCACAGAATGTGAAATATTCAGATAGATATAACACGACCAGCAGTCTGCATAACAGGGAAGACAGTACAACTTTCGGAAGTCACCTTCGAGCGTTGTTTATGTAAAAATCATGTTGCATCAAATAAGAGAAATTCTAATCATCGCGAATTGGAATTTTACCGTAGCAGTAGCGTAGTGTACCGAAAATGCATTTATCGTTCAGCAGTATTTTTGATCATAAAGATTATGGTTCTGTGTCTGTAATTGGGACATGAAATACAATGGTGTATGAGGCCCATACAGAACACTCTACAAGATACCTGTACCCTCCAACCACGAACACCGAAGTGAACAGAAAACGTTTCCATGCGGATGCGCAGAATCGTATTCAGCCCTGTCACATATACTACGTCAAGGATGTGGCTTATTTGCAAGGTGATAAATGTTCGCACAGACAGTTCGGCAATTATCACATTTACCGTAACATGGTGATCATAATTTCGTCTGCTCTTGACGCTACAACAAATATGTTGACTCGTTGCACGACGTTCATGGGCACAAGAATGACATGGCTTTGTCCTCTCAAATGAATCTCGATTCTGAATACAGCATCATGTTGGGTGTATCCTTTTGTGGAGATACTAAGGAGTACAAAGGCTTCCATGTCGTCATCTTTGCCATACGTGCCCAGCACTTGGAGTGATAGAATGGGGCGTCATTAGGAACTCATCCCGATCTCCTTCTGTTTGTTTAAATATTATTTTGGCAGCTGCCATCTCATTACCAATATGTTAAGGTTCATGGCTATGCCTTAACCTTGGGGTCTCCGTCAAGCTGTTTTCATGCAAGCAATACCCGTGCGCATGTGACCCATGATTTCTTGACCTATTTATCTTGAGAATTTGATTGTTGAACTGACCTGCGTGTTCTCCTGATCTGTCCCTTATTGAGAACAATTGGTCATGTGTCGTTTAGAGACCGGTAGGCCAACTCTTGATAGCTAAGAAAGAGTAAAGAAATACAAATAAAATTTTTAAAAAATATAGAAATGACTGAAATTTAAATTATTATTAATATTTCAAACTAAAATATGCCAACATCCTTATATTACTTTCTAGATAATTGTGTATGACAGAAAAATTGTTTCTTCAAATAATTCAATTACTATTTAAGTATATTTTTACTTTAAAGGATCCCATTATAAAATTGAGTAAACTTACGAATATAACATTTTTGGGGAACATTTTATTTCTGTACTGTTAGCCACCCAAAATGCAATATCATGAAGAAGCATCCAAAACAAGGCAAATTTTCATCGTCCGAATACTGAGATGGGATATGCAAATGAAGAACCTTTCAGCGCAGCCGCTCATCAAGGTGTCTGTAGCGTACTAATAAGAGGTATATAAAAGTAGAACATAATGTTTTTTGAAATTCTGTGATTTGTTTTTAATACTATTGTTTTGCATGAGCAGCTTCTAGTATACCTTGAAAATGAATGCAGCTTCATTCGAGCAAGTGTTTGGTTTCAACCGGGGAAGAAATGTTGCCTTTTGGAAATAATGACAATCCTTACAAGAAATCAGTTATAGTGTCAGACGTAACCAAACAATAGTGATACAAATCTGTAATCGCAGAATGCAGGAAGCACCCATTATTATCGTTTCGGGATTCTGCTCTTGATCCCTTTAGTGGGTATGATCGGTACAGTAACCAGGAAGTGCCATATCTCTGACATTTGGAGAGATTTGACCTTTAGAGCTTGACAGCGGCTTCATTTTAACAGGAAAATGGGCAACTATACATGGCATGCAATATTCAAGGCTGCTTCATCGACACAAGATTGCATGGTGCTTTTATCTGTCTGTTCTACTGAACTAACGCCAATGGAACACGCCTGGTCGAGGATTAGAGAACGACCGGTCTGGCATGCGCCACCCGCCATTACATCAGGTAATATTGTGTAATATGTGGATGCAATATGAGTTGCCCTGCCTCAGCAAGATATCTAAAATCTCTTTCATTCAATACCAAGGCGTGTACTTGCAATTTATGGCAGCCGACGGGGGCAACGCTCAATACTGATTTCCTCGTACTTCTCACCTCAAAGAAGGCTATATTTCAACCATTTCATCTTTATACATTGTATTCTATCTTTTTATTTCAGGTTCATGGCAAAAAAAAGTTTCTTTTTCAGTCATTCTCATATTATAATAAAATGTAGGCATCATGTAATTGAGTGCATAACGAATTCTTAATTCTCAAATTTGAAAATCCAAAAAAAACGCATAGTAAAAAGTAAAATAAAATTACCAATGCAGCAAATAATAATTTCAAATTAAAATTTTAAAAGTAATGCTCCATTTAAATCAGATAAAGATAGATATTATAAAATATTAATAATCAAATAAGCCCTTTGAGTTTTTGGGAAACACCACAAAATCAAGAACTTAAGCCCTTGATAAATTCCCTTTGCTTATCATCATAAACGTGGCTGTTGAAAGTTCAGATGTATTATCTAAATGCTTAGTCTCGACAGATTTAGTGTACATCAGCCCCCCTACGCAATAGGTTTTCAATGGAATTAGGACACATCTCTCGGGAAAACAAGCAAGGCAACATTTCGTAAAAAGCACATAATATGATATAAAAGCACTCTTTCAAGTAACTTTAGAATTAAAACTTATATAGTTGATAATAAAAATGAGTAAGCTTAAGAAATAATTAGTGTAATAAAAATATTAAGAAAATTTGTTAAATAGAACGTTACTTTCAACATTTCTATTGTTTTATATATTTCGATGAATTTACCTTAGCTTAACAATATTTTATATCAAAGGTTTTATACCACGCAGAAAAAATTTTGAAGCAATATTTTATATGATAGCAATATAATTTAACTAATAAAATTTTCTTTAATGTTGCGATTTACTTCGACAAGAAATGGAGAGAATATGCATGAATATAATTTCATATTACAATGCATAATTGAACAAGCCTTTCAATAAATTTCAAATACAATAACATAATAAAAATTATTATTGAATATATTAAATTAAAAATCTTTTTGAAATTCTTACGCAAGTAATTGAAATATATTTCGAATTTTGAATCATCTTATAAAATTTAAACTAAAAAATATATTATGTATGTTGAAAACTTTTTTCTTCAAGTATATCTGCTCCAGAAACTTTTATGTCAATATTTTATAATATTATGAAAGAAAAAAGTGTATTTCTCTCTCTGGACATCAAATCTATAATACAGTAAACAATTTTGAAACAAGTATTTTTATGTATTATGTTACATTTCCTTTTACTAATTTGTATATTATTACTCGTATGTCGTTTTTTATAACACTTCACTGGACTGTTAATCATAATTCTTTTTTCTTATGCTAAATAATTACAGTTTCATAAATGTTAAAAGCCAAGAGTGGAGAGTTTTAAGTAAATTTTCACAAACAAGCTTAATCTCGTTTTTTCCACTAATTATTAAATTTATTTGTTTTTGTTAGATACGGGTAAAATTTATACAGTTTACTTGGACAATACTTAAGCATCTTTTATAATATTATTACGGGTAAAATTTATACAGATTACTTGGACAATACTTAAGCATCTTCTATAATATTATCGTGGCTGCAATAGCCTTGTGGTAATGGTCGTGGATCTCGTAGATGGTGTTGTTATCATAAAGTCGCAAGTTCGAGTCTTGATGTTACAAAAGATAAAACATGTAGTTATGTTGATGCCCGTGAAATCTGGTTGAAGTCTCTAACCCTCCAGATGTTGAGGTGTGGACGTTTGGAGAGAGAGGTGCATGCTCATTCTGAACCTCGTCACTTGACTGAGGTTAGAAATACGAGGTCCGTCTCCAAATAGCCCTCGTATTGCTCCTCAACGAGATGTTAATAAGCAATCAAGTTCAATCGCTCGATAGTCTTATTATCTCTCTAACTCTGCTCAATGCTCTTATTATAATTATGATCATTACTTTAGTAAATTGAGTAAAATTTCTACCATATATGTTTAATGAAAAAATATTTTTAATTGTAAATTTGCTCACGTATTAATAACATTTTAGAAATGAATTTGCATTTTAAGCTTATTTGAAAAAATATTAAATTTTGTAAGAATTTTAATGCTACGTGGTTAGAATTTAGTGTATATAGTGTATTCCTGTTACTTATATCTTAATACAGACTGAAAGCTGTAAATGTCCCCTTTGCATTACGTACTATTAAGTGTTTTCTAAAATATTTTTGCAATATTTCCCATTACATATATTTGATTAAATGTTCTCTGATTTATCTAAAATCGTATATTGATCCTTAATAATTCTACGCATTTTAATTTTTTGATGTTTGACATTGATGGATTCATTCTTCACGTACAAAAAACTGAGACATGATAGCAATACTTAATAGCTCTTTGCATTACATTACATTTAAATTTCAGAATTTTAAATTCACATTTGCACACTTAATAAACAGAGCTTATGACACATATATTCAAAGTTTATTTTCAATGCTTATCATCTATGCATACATAAAGTTTAAGACTCACATTCAAGAATTCAATCACCATGAAATTGCAAATTGATTTGGCATTAAAAATAAACAAACACATGATTTGGTTTTTGTTTATTTACTGACAAATTCTCATCTCGCAAGTATTACTATTTTTCGTCAAAAATTTGAAAAAATAGCTTTTTAACTGATTCGTGGAAGCAAATATTACTTTTTTTTACAAAAAGTACAATGTGTTGTGGTTACATGCCTTAAAGAGAAAGAGATTACTCATAGCATTTTTATGTGTGTGTAGAAATATTTAAATTTTATTTTATACAATAATAATTACTATTTGGTTCGGCTAAAAATGACCTTAATCGTAGCTAATAAGTCTTATTGATTTGCATTTACCACAAACTTTGTGATGAAATAATTTTGTCGAGTGCAGAAAAATTCACGAACCAAATGACTCAAAAAAGTCAAAGAAAGTAAGGTATTTACAAGCATTAAAATTTTTTTGTTGCTCAAGAAATCAACGATCCAAAACGTTCTTTCAAAAGTAAAAATGACGAACCATATCTTTGTTTCAAATTGCAACGTGTATAGAAATGCTTCGATTTTAAGTTGGAATCCAAAAATAAACCTCGATCGAGCCCTTTGGGACAATGTGGAAAAACAAAGTACAAAGATAGCAGTGATAAACTTCAAATTGCTCTTTATCAAGAAATCGTTCAATTTCTTTTTAGTTACGACGTTCGACAATCGGTTACTACATTCCATTCTCTTTGAGGAAAAAATTACCCTTTGAGACAGTTTATTGTTATTATGACTGACTAACTTCCTTATGTTGAAGAAAAGACCTGAAATGTATATAATACTTGTAAGGAATCTTTTAGGTAATATCATGGGAAAAAAATATTCTATTTCCAGCTCTTTTTAGATATTTCCGTCATAATTTAAACATGTTAATGGAGAAAAAAGAGAAGAAATGTTTTCAATTCAAAACGTTAAAGACATTCATTTCAAAAATCTTTTTATTGGGAAATTAAACCTTAATTGCTAAGAGTCCAAAATGCAGTTTAAAGGATTTAAAGGAAATAAATATTAAGTAAATAATTAAAAAAATATTTGAAAAATATTAAAAGAAGTATTTAAAACCTTTTCTTCGAAGTCTTCTTTCTTAGAAACCTTTTCTTCAAAGAAAACCTTTCTATTCTATGAATTCTTTTTTAATTGATAAAAAGATTTTATTAGAATTATAATTTTTTATTTAATCCCCCTATCCTGAATGGGTATAATAGGCCTATTTCTACAATTTATTTCAGAACAGCTCCCACAGGCTTCGGTTATATCATTTTAATTTCTTAGGTATTCCTCAGATTGATAAATTCTTTCAATTTGTAACTTTTTCAGGCATGTAGAATTGTTCTTATCTTAATATCTCTTAAGTATTCCTTAGATTGATAAATTCTGTTAATTTGTAACTTTTTCAGACTTTTTTCAGAATATTTAAAAGCAAATGTAATATTTTCGGATGTTCCGCAGTTGAAATAATGTTCGTTAGCTGTCATGTGATTGAGAAATAATTATTTCAGTTTTTGGGGTTTTAACCTGATATGACTATTATTCCACGTATGTCGAAAAAAAAAATAGATCAGTAATCTTTCTTTCTTTCATGAACACTGGGCCAAAAGTTTCAGGAGAGAAAAGAAAAGAAACCAAATCCAATTTGATATAATAATGAAAGAAAGATGGTTTGGTTTCATTAATGTCGCACTAGAAGCAACACGAGGGCTATTGGCGACGGACCTCGTAGTTTTGAACCTCGGTCAAGTGACGAGGACGATGCCTGAGCTTGCACCCCCTCTCCTAACTTTCCCACCATGCAAACGGGAGGCTTTGAGCCATATTTAAAGTACATCATCCCCGGCTACAAGGCGGATCAAAAGTGGCATCAATGCTCGAACCAATGAACGATGGAGTAGTTACCACTGAGTTATAGCTACAATATATACTTACAAAATATAAATTGAGACATGGCCTGTGTGTTTATTCTACACTAAAATTAACCTAGCTGCAGAGTAAATGAATGAATTCTTTTTGTACAAGTAACTTCTTCTCTCATTCTCGTCATTTGACCGAGACTTAAGATTATAAGGTCCGTCGCCAATAGCCCTCGTGTTGCTTCTAGATCAACGTTAATAAAACCAATCAACAATCTTCTTTCAGTCAAAGAAATAAGCTACACAAAAAATGCCTTTTTCCAAAGGAATTTAAAAACAATTGATCAAATCTTATAGAAAATTTAGAATAAAAAGTAAAATCCTAATAATTATGAAGAAGACATTGAAAAATGCAGCAGAAAATATCAGAATACCTAAAGGAGGAAAGTGCAAAGAATGCGGCTTAAAGAGATATAAATCGCAAACGAGGCATGAAAAATTATTAACTTTTCTTTGCCAAGAGCATATAAAATCTTTTTTATTATGAAAATGTATCATGAACAATAGAAGTATTTTGCATACACTAATATAAATTTATAGCTATAAATTCTACTACTTCCTAAGCTTTTAAATTTATTACATCACTTGCACAAATAAAAGATTGGTCGCGGATAAGAAAGGGAAGCAAGAAATAAAATTGTGGGGATGTTTTGGAAAACAAAGAAATATATCTTTTATATTAAAAATAGAAAAATAAATGAAATAAAGCTATATGAAAGTATTTGTTACGACCCAGAATTAATATGAAATATACTTGGTGAAATACAAACATATTCAAGCGAAATATAAAATTTCAACAAGGTTTAAATGTTAATAGGAGATTTCAATTTTTTAAATTTAACATTTAAGTTTCAAAATTAGCAAAATTAAATTTAAAAAATTTTACTGAATTAGTTTGTTGCAGTTAAAAATGTATTCAAATTGTTTTACTAAATTAATTTGTCGCATTTAAAAAATTTATTAAAACATTTCTATCTCTCAGCCGAAGAAAATATTATTGCTATTCGTATATACAAGGAATGATTCATTGAGGGTCTAATTTTGTATTCTTTATACTGTTGAATTAAAATAAACGTTGACAACGTTGACAAGAGACAATATTGTACTAAATCCTAAGAATTAGATTATAAACTAGGGTGGTTCATATAGCTTGTATTTGGAGACAAATGACTACATTAAGATAAATTATTGTTACCATTGGGTGCTGCCTTTTGAGCCGAAAAAGAATTTGACATTGATTCATTAGTTAGTTTTAATTTAGTAGTCATTTGCTGCCAAATACAAATTTGATTGCTGCAACTCTGAGTTGTCGATGTCATTTCATGTCGAGTTTTCACAGTCGATATAAATAATTCATCATTATCTGCTTTAAAGTAAGTGAGGATGTTCTCATTGCTGGGAAAGTTATGACGAAGAACTTTTGAGGTAGAGAAAGCCTCATGATCATGAATATGAGTAACTGAAATTTTCCAGCTGTCTAGTGAGTTATGATGCTTACTGAAATCAAACAATTTTCGATGTGATGAGCACCATCTCTTGGAATTTCTACGGACTTATTGAACGACTCTCGCATATATAAAACAAAGCAAGTAATTTTAATGATTCGAGAAACATTTAATTTATTCAAATTTAATTTCGTGTAATATATACAATAATTAAGAGCATTTAAGTAAAATTTCATAAATTTCCAATACTCATTAAAGCTTAATATTTTGAGTTTACTGAGCCGTTTCGTCATTTTAAGAATAAATAGTCTATAATATATTTAATTCTGTTTGTCATAATATTCATAGAAACCCATTATGTGAAATCTTTTTAATATTTATTGGCTCTTAAGTATTATAATGTGTGTGTGATTGATAAGCTTGTTTATAACTATTTATATAGTTTGAAATATAATCATTCATCCTTCGTTAAAACACCAATTAGCGAAATACATTACAATTCAACAACCATCATTTATACAATGTTAGAATATTTTTACAATATTAAAATTTTATTCTGATTATTTACAATTGAATGATCCACGTACATAAAGTTTCAAATTACAACAATTAATGTTGATTAATTTTGTTTCAGGAAGTCGTAGATTGAAGTAACTCGCAATATGGAGTTCAGTTTGCTGAGTTCTACATTGACAGCCTTCGAAAGGTCAAAAAACACCGAGAGAAATACTTAACTCTGAATGGTGGCTTCATAGAAAAGTCTTAAGAATAATAAATAAGAATTAAGTTTCTATCTCGAATATTTTATTAATATTGAAAACTTTACGGTATCCCTGGATAATAATTAAGACTTTACGATATTACAAGTTACTTTATTCTACGATTTCCTGAAAATAAATAAATCAGAATTAATAATTGTATTTTACAAAATTATATATATATATATATAAATCTTAGGATCAATTAATATGCATTAAATTTTTTATCTAGATATCTTGGTTAATTATATGTATTTATTAAAGCTCTTACGCCTTTGCAGTAGCGTACCCAGGGGAAGTGCAAAAGGAAATATGCACTCCCAAGATTTTTTCTGGGAATTGGAAAATTTCAGAATAATTCTTTTACAATACTATGACAGATGTTCTAAATTATTTTAAAAAAAAATAAACATTTCTCTCTTCTCAAGTTCAAATATTTTCATCAGCAAGAGGAAGAATCATATTATCTGAGCCAGCTACTGAGAAAAGCATTGAAACTCCTTGTTGTTCCCTATATGTTCATCCGGGTTTGTATACACAGACGATGGTGATCTATAACAGGCCTTCGGAAATGCCCATCTCAGCGTATCAACTCTTTCTGTTTACAAAATACGAAGTAGTTATGAGTTCATTAAATATTTTAATCACCCAGAGAAAGACTTCCTGTTTGATGTTGAAAATTAATTAGAAATACTGAAAGAAATCTATTCTTCAGAGATTTGTCAAATTGTAGTTCTAGTATTTTGATTGCAGAACATCAGATATGGAATACGAAATTATTGGCACAACAGACTAGATTAACTTCTATAAATATAAAGCTTTTATAGGAAAATATCTTCTTTACACTTTCTGGAAGGGATATTTTCCCGAAATATCCATAAATTTAAAAAAAAATTTAGTCGGCTTTGGTTTTTGCAACATGTATGGCTAAGAAATTGTTATCAGCTATGAAATATTTAAAAAGAACTTAAAATACAGTATTTGGGAAATACGTTTAAATGGACGCTGCTTTTTATACTTAAATAAAAATATATAAATAAGTGAAGAAGTCTTAAGCAATTCTCAAAAACAAAAAAGAATATAACTTATTTGTCAAAACTAATATGCATGGAATTTCTAAATAAAATTACTCATTGGTTCTTTTCATTCGATTTCTAGAAATATTTCTGTTGATGTCTTGTAGGTCATTACAGTTGACGTAAATTTTGGATACTTTTACCGATCTTGTGAAATTAATTGTACACTTATTTTTCTAAAAAGTTTTGAGTATCCGGAATCCAAAGTAACATCTTTTGTGTGATTAGTTATGAAAATACCAATGAATAAATACCTTATTTTATTTCCTGTGAATAACTTTTAGTGTTTGAATACTTTAATTTGGGAGTGAATACAGTATAGATCAGATATCGGACAAAATGAATAGAATTTTGTTTGATTCGGGTAGATCATCTAACGCTTGATATATGATTAATGCATCTGCTGTGAAGAGAAAATTAATGTGATTTATTTTATAAGAAAAAGAAACCTTATTCGGAACCTTTTGAAGTATTCATATTTTATTTGAAAAAATTCCTTTTACTGTGAATCCCTATTTCATTTAACTATCTACATATTATAAGAATTGGAAAATTTTTATCTTGAAAGCCACATCCACTGGTATATATTTGATATAAGTGGCCTTTAAAGTTTATTAGTCCTGGAAAATACATAGTCAACGAAGTAAATTCATAATACTTAATAACTCTTACTAATTATTTTTGATTAAAAAAAACTATTTGATAAATTGTCAAATTGAGAGGTTGAACAAAAAAAATAATAACATTCTGCTTGAAAAAAAACAAGTAATGAATTAAACAAAAGTGAGGAAATAGATGCAGCTAAATAGAATCTAACACAAAAAACTGAACCCTAACCCAGACTTGACACATCACTATTGAAATCTGAGTCATCAATAATTACAGGAAGTCCAAATATATCTCTTACTCACAGCATAAACTTTGCTTATCATTTATTATATTTAATCTTTCCATCTGATTGCTGGTGAGATATAAATATTATATACAAAACTAGAAGATTAAACTCGTTTCGTTTTTAAACCTGTTTATATAAGACAACTTCATGAAATGTACGCATACTTGATGTAAAAAATCAAAGAAATATATAGGGATGGAAAAAAAGTAAATGATGCGAGTTTCATGTAAAGATACGAACTCCAATTGAAATATCGCTAATCACAAAGTTAGTGATCCTAATCACCCGGTTCGCGATCTAATGCTAGAAATATAACGAAATTATTAAAAATGTTTGTAAGAAATTATTACATTTGACATATTTTCCAGAAAAGATAAATCAAGAACAAGTAAGTTTATATATATATATATATATATATATATATATA
>BMAW01011833.1:271882-334240 GCA_019974015.1 Nephila pilipes
GATTCTTTCATGGTGTTGCATTTTCTACAAACAGCAGTATATATATATATATATAATAGTAATAATAATAGTAATAATAAAAAAAACTAATGTCATAGTTTTAAAAATTATTTTGATTTTTCCTCTCTCTTGTTTAGAGTACCCAGGGTTTAATTCAATTCATAAAAAGCTTCAAGATAAGTTATGTTTTGAAACCAAAATGTATGCGCACCGTTATAATAAGTCCTAATTCCCCACATTATTGCATTGGCTTAAACAAGAGCGCATGTTTCATCCCCAAAAATAAAATTATAATTTAAATTAACTGAGCCACTCAATTTCTGTAGCGCTGAATTCTTCTCACAAATCTGATATAAATAAACTTCAATACTGTAGACATTAAAACATGTCACAACTAGAAACGGTACCATAAAAAATAAAAGAAAGTTCATTTTTCTTTATATTCATAGTTTCTATTCATGAGACCGGGTGTGAGCGAGTGCTTCAAAAATTAATGTCCTAGATTTTATTCATAGTAGAGATTTCATACGAAACTGCTCACCAGAAAATAACTGAACGTTGGAAATTCACTGACATATATGAAATATATAAATTAAACTTAAAGGTGATAGTTTTTAACTTTTTATTGGAACTTTATTCAATATTAGTAAAAATAATATCTTAATTCAGTTTCGTATTACAACAGCGTTGGAAGCATAATGAACTAGAAGTCTTATCTACATACACACAAAAATTCAAAAAATTAATACAATACTTTATATTAATTACAATAAATTACAGCACAGTTGTGCTGTAATTTATTGTATTAATTTAAAGTATTGTATTAATAAAATTAATACAATACTTTATATATATATATATACTGAAAATTTATGATATAAACACAAAAAATATAAAAGAAAAATATTTAATATATATAAAAAAAAAAAAATACAAAAACAAAAATAAAAAAGAAATATATATATATATATATATATATACTTTTAACTTGAATGTTTTGATTATTCTGTTATTTTACTGATTTTTTAAAATTAATTCTGCTGTATTTGTAGTCTTAATAAAACTTAATTAACTTTTAATGCTCTTAGTATGATTTAGTATAATTTAAAATTATATCTAACTAACATTAGTAATTATATATATATATATACTATAACATAAAAAACGACACACCAAGAAGGAGTTGACCGATAGAGACAATAATTGGCGGATAGAAAAATTGTGTACAGAATAGAAAATGATTAAAATTTCAGAAAAATTGAACGATTTATTTCAGAGTCACATAGTTACAAAGTAACGAGCTCAATAAGGCATTTACCCACCTCTAGCCTGAATGCAAGCTACCTGACTGCTAAACAAGTTTCACATTGTCAGGCCAAACTAATTATTTTGTTGTCAATGAGTTATTGAGCCATTGTAGAGTCTTGCACCTCCAATCAGAGCTCCGGAATCGATTTTGGTGGTCCCGTAGAGCATGTATGGGACTTTCAAAAGTCCCATACATGCTCGATGGGATTTATATCCGAAGACCGTGCTGGCTAATCCAGACGTTCAGTATCCTCAATGTCCAGCAGCTCTTCGACAGCGATTGTATGATGCGTTTACACATTGCTATCCATGAAAAAGAACTGCGGACTCATAGCACCTCTAAATAGACGCAGATATGGAAGGAAAACCTCGTTACAATAGCAGACCCAGGTGACTGAACCTTTTTCGAACATGTGAAGGTCGGTACGGCAACCAAATATGATGCCTATATAGTCTCCTGTATCGAGAACATCATAACCTCTAAACCGGTTTCTTTCGATGATATTGGAGGATTATTGCGGGATCCCCGCTCTCTCGAGATGTGTATGCGCCCAAAATCGCTGTTCAGACTAAATTTTTTCTCATCCGTATAGAGAACTCGACTCCATGTGGTGTTCCCTGCCCCTCACAAAACGTCTTCTCCTATGAGCAGACGTTAAAGGTACACACCGTACAAGTCGTTCGCAAGCAGACCACCACGGTTCAGCCTCCTTCCACGATAAAAAGTGATATAGGTCGTCCAATCGTTTGAGCTGTGTATCTAGCGATTTCTTACGCTTTCTACCGACTGTTTCTTCTGACTTGTAGAGCAATATATCGACCACTGGCGTGGTTGTTCGTAGACGACCACTGATGAATCAATGGACAGCTGTTCCGGTAGTTTGAAATTAACTCTGAAGTCCTGAAACGATGTTGTGAGAAATCCTGAACTTCGCAGATACACTTCATACTTCGACCTTCCTCTACCTTTCTATTGACTCGACCTCGGTTAAAATCATGCAGATGTCGTCTAATAGACTTTAGCATTTTACACTCAGGCAGCAACTCGACGTCGTTTAAACTGATATACGCCCAGCAATCGTTTTCCCAGGAATGCTGAACTTATACCGCTAATGTGCTTTATCCCGCTTTGACACTCCCGCATAATGTCTAGTTGTGTATCTGCGCACACATGTGCTAACGTACCTCATCGGCCTCATGTACTAACGTACCTCATGGCTTCGGATTCGCGGCCGGCGGTTTTCGTTCAATCTCGGGTTCGATCCTTGACCGCTAAAGACCCACCATGTAGCCGGGGCTGATGCACGTTAAATCTGCCGGGGTCCAAAGTCCTCCTGTTGCCGTGGAGTGGAAGTTAGGAGAGGAGGCTGCCAGCTCAGGTGTCGTTCTCGTCACTTAACTGGCCCTCGTGTTGCTTCTAGTGCGACGTTAATAAAAACTAAAGTAAACTAAACTAAACGTACCTCACCCTATTTAATACCCTGATTAGTTTTTCTGTCCACTGTACCTCTTCGTTCCGCTAATATGCTGATTTTTCCGACTTCGTCCTAAATTTTGGAACACCAGTGTGTGTCGTACATACACACAAATATATATATATAATATATTTATATATATATATATATATATATATATATATATATATAATGAAAATGGTAAATTAAATAAAAATTAAGGATTAAACTAACATGAATTATATATAAAATTAGTAAAAAATAATTACTAAGCAAAAATACAAATATAATTATTAGCTACAATACGAAACATTGCTTATAAATCTTTTAGGAGACAGAACTAAAACTGAAAAGAAAATTTAAACATTCTAATTCATTTTTATATACCTTATTTTATAAACATAATGAAAAAGTAAAACATTACAAAATATATAAAAAAGTTTTAAAAGAGAGAAGAGAGAGAGAGAGAGAGAATATATATAATAATAATTTATCAAAACAAATACTATACCTATAAATGAAGGCAAGAAAGGTAAGATAAAAACAATAAAAATATGTACAAATTCGATACTGAAAAAAAGTAAAGATAAATAGAGAGACAAAACCAAAAAGAAAATGAATTGTAACATTAATCTTGTTTCTGCAACTGGCTGTGAAGATTGTTATATATATACTGCTGTTTGTAGAAAATGCAACACCATGAAAGAATCATCAGAATCAAATGAAATTTAATGCAGAAACGACTTGTACTGATACAAATAAATGATGAAATTTTCAAAACAAAAGAAACAAATTAAGCGTCCGAAATCAGTATTTGGTGCAGCCACCATGCGCTGCAATAAGTGCTGCTATACGACGTGGCATGGAGTCAAACAGATGTTGAATATCTGCTTGAGGAAGAGAATTCCATATCGCTTGTATGCGCAACCAAAGTTCGTCTTTGGAAACTGCAGGACGCGGATCACGAGCGAGACGCCGACCAACCATATCCCACACGTGCTCAATAGGCGACATATCCGGTGAATAAGCAGGCCAAGGAAGAAGTTGCATGCGTTGTGCTGAACAGAAGTCTCGAACAGTCCGCGCAACATGTGGGCGTGCATTATCCTGCTGAAAGATAGCTCCAGGGATGCCTTGAAGGAAAGGAACGACTTCGGGCTGTAGCACTTCACGGACGTACCTGTTGCTATTGAGATTACCCTCAATTCGTATCAAATTGGATCGTCCATGATACGAAATCGCACCCCAGACCATAACTCCGGGTGTTCGACCACTATGTCGTTCAATAATACACTCAGGAAGGCAGCGTTGACCGGCATAACGTCTAACACGAACACGGCCATCATGGGTCCACAAATTGAAGCGTGATTCATCTGAAAAGACAACTTGGTGCCAATCAGCTCGCCTGTCTCTGTGCTCAAGAGCCCACTGCCGACGCAGCCGTCGATGATTCGCCGTGAGGGGAATCCTGTATAAAGGCACCCTTGCACGCAATCCACGGCGCAGCAGACGACGACGAATTGACGAAGCCGACAATTGTACACCTGTAGCAGTAGACCAACGTGCTGCCAGCTGCCTGGAGGAAGCTGTGCGATCATTCACCGCCATGCGGAGCAGGTGTCGATCATCGCGCTCTGACGTCACCTTCTGTCGTCCAGTGCCTGTTTTTCGAGTTGTTCGGTGCTCGTCGGTCCACTGCTTCCAAACTCGCATCACTGTGGAACTGTTCCGCTGCATACGAGCTGCTATTGCGCGATAGGAAAATCCTCCTTCTCGAAGGCCGATTATCCTCCCTCGTTCAAACTCCGTAAGTTGCTTGAATTTCTTATTCTTCCGTCGTGGAGGCATACTCAGGTCTCACTAAACGTTTGCCACTAACAAATAATCATAGACTCTTTTCAACGTCCCGCTACAGCACTTTATTTATACGCTTTCAGCATCAATTCAGAGGGCGCTGCGCGCGCCGCGCACGCGCGATGGCTCTGAAACTTTATTAATTTGCATAATATCCTATAATTGACATTTGCTGCGAATTTCATTTGATTCTGATGATTCCTTCATGGTGTTGCATTTTCTCGTAAAAGTAGCGTATGTAGATGTACGCTCATTTGTATTTCTGTATATGTGTGTGTGTGTATATGTGTGTGTATATGTGTGTGTGTGTGTATATGTGTGTGTGTGTGTTTATTTGTATGCATGTATTTGAATAATCTTAATCTCAAAACAATTTGATTTGCTTACGTTGTTTTATTTATATTACTCTCAAAAGTAAGCAATTCTTAAGCTCTTGAATTACTTAGAAGAGATAATTTGAGTATTAAAATAAGCATACATATAAGATTGTTTATACGGGATAAGTATGTGTATGAAATTTAATAAATATTTACCTTTTGCAAACTCTTTATTTTTTCTATCTCATCAACGTAAAGAATCGATATATCATTAAAAATAATTTAAATTTAAATTCTCATAAATATTTGTAATAATTTCGATATAAACTCAACCAAAAATTATTAATATTCTATTCGTTCTTTTATTCATGTTATAGTAATCGGGTTTATGAGAATCCCCCCTCCTTATATGTAAGTATTTTTGAATTCAATCTAATTGCATGAAAAGTATATGACAGATTTTATAAGTAATAATCTACTTTTATTTTATTTATGTAGAATGTCAACATCCTTTTGCAAAAAGTATTTCTTTCTGTTATATAAACAGATAAAAACAACTATCATTCTTACAGTGCCATTACAATAGAAGCAATATAATGTCAGTTTACCGTAAAATTTACATAAATGTTAAATTTGATTTTCTGTTTACTCGCATAAATACAGCAATGCTGGAGTAGCTGGCGATTAATCTAGTAATTTCAAACCTCAGTCAAATGACTAGGACATTACTTTATACGGCACCTCCCTCTCCAACTTTCCACGCCATGTCAACAGGAAGACTGGGTGGTGCTTCATTTTTTACGAGCATCATTCCAGATATGCGCAGAATCTGTAGTCAATTCGGGGTTAGAGTCTACTTCTGTACCAAACCTGTGCGGGCCATGAGCATAACACCGAAATCATTCATCCCACCCCAAGATGGAAAATCATGATGAGTGAGAACAAGAATATAACATTTTAAGTATATTTTGCATTATCTAATTAAATACTCCCGTTTTTGATTTTGTAGTAATTTTATTATTTTTTTAAATGTATTTCAAATCACTTAGTAGTTTCGTGAAATTTCTGATTGCATTATAGTCATTTCCTATTTTGAATGAAATTTTATATTAGCCTATATGAATAGTTTATAAGATTGCATTAATGTAATATATAATTTCTTTTTTAAAAAGAAGGGCAATATTGAAGCAGTTTCTGTAACGATATAATTTTTTTCAGAGAACTGGATACGAAACAAGTCTTTGTAGTTCAGAAAATCTTTGAAAAATAAAACTTGAAACTTGATTATGAACATTAAATGTCTTAGAGATAGATATGATATTTTATTTTTGCGAAGATAATCATATTGCATTTTTCGATATTTTATAACGGTGAAAAAAAATTTGTTTCAAGTGGTTACTTTCATTTGTAGTGATATACTCTATTCAACCTTTGTTTTAATAAAAACAGTTTATTAAATAAAGAAATTTTTAATCAGTTAATTAAACAATATTTCAAACGATTTATTGGTATAAAGAACTCACTAGTTATACTTCGAATTAGTAGGAGTGGTAATTTCTCAAATGCCAAGCTTGTGCAAAGATCGCTTTGAAACTCTAAAAAAGTTATTAATTAAAGAAAATGTATTAAAATTAGAATTATTGTTACATGCAAAGATTAATTTTGATCAGCAAAGAAATATAATTCAGTTCTTTTCTCTAACTCATTAAACAATTTCTATTGCTTGGTTACTTAAAAATATTTATCTATTTAACATATTAATTTTCTTTTATTTTGCAGCTAAATGAAAACTTAAAGAATGAACGCTAAAAATTAAGAAAGACATTATTAGTCACAGGTGTTTGAAAGTCGAAACTACCGAATCAAAACTAAAAGCAGTCTTTTGGATTCAATTTTGTCTATATTCGATAATCAGATAGTACAATAATTCAAGCTTCAACAAAATAAAAGTAAATTTGCTATAATCGATTGTTTAAAAGTCCGTTATGTAAATATATTAAGATATTTTTAATGATCCAAAAACTTATATTCTTAATATTTATTCCCATTCATTCTGAATATGTGTGTTGTAAAATGTAGATTTGCATCATAAAATGGTTTTTAAATAAGTTTTCATCTTAAATTTTGAAATGCCTTAAGTATTTAGATATAGTCGTCTCTCAATGTGAGTTTATAAACTACACTTCAAATATAAAGCAAGAGAATAATTAAGCCACATTTTTTATAAAAATTCTTTAATAGTTAGTGTTAGAAGTTTCATAAAATTAATTTTGCATCACAGAGATTAAAAAATTCATAAATATGATGAAAAAGGTAAGAAGAAATATTTTAAAGTTCTTATTTATTTTATAAGCGTTCTAAATTCTTGAGAACATTTCTCGTAATTGGTAAGCCTTTGTAAAACTCATTTTTGTGCCAGTTCATTCCAATTCTTAAAACTTCATTAAATGGCTACAATTATGCAGCCACTTCCGTTCTTTATAATGATTCATTTGTTTTGCATGTAGAAACTTATGCATAACTTATTTACTAATTCAACTGGCCTCTTAAAATTGATCATAATGTCTCCTGACCTCTCCAAATGATATTTTCAACGCTTTCTTTCTATTTTTCTTTTACAACAAATGTTTCTCATTACCGAACGTATATCCTTTGCCAGACTAATTTTCTCTTCCTATTTTCTTTTAATAAATGTATAACCTAACTTTTTTGATAGTAGAAAACTATTAGTTAATGTAACAAATGATTAATTGTATTAGAAAAAACTTGACTCTTATACCAGGAAGAATAAACAATTATTATAAAATAATCAAACTAAATGCCAGTGTAACATTAAGAGACTGGTTGCAATACGGTTTTTTATGTGGATACTATTTAAAGTTGAAAATGTAGTGATTTAAAAAGATGAAAGCTCAAATTTATTTAATGAATACCTTTTATTCAGGGAATAATGTGTTTGTCAAATTATGAAAACTGTGCTGTTTTTAGAATTAGGAGAATTTTTAAAGGTGAAAATATCAGCTTCAAATTTCTGTATAAATACCGGTGCCAAGTAAACTTAAGAGATTTTTCTGAATGAATAAAAATATAAATGGTATCTAAACTGAATGTTAATTAGATACATAAATATTATGCATAATTTGGTAATATAAGGTACATCATAATAAATCAACTAGAATGATTGGGAATTTCAAGAATAGCATGAGTTTATTTTTATTTATTACATTACAACATTTTTATAACATCTTTTATTAAGATTATATGTTTGTCAATTTATTGCAACAGCGCTGTTTTTTTAAGACTAAGAATTTCTAAAATTGAAAAATTACCATTTTTAAATTTATATATAAATATTAGTGTTAAGTAGCTGAATAGATTTCTCACTACGAAAAAAATCTGTACGAGATAATTTAATTGAAATGTTTTAGATGGATTAAATTCCTTAAAAAAGATTGAATGGACTAATTGTGTTCGGGTTTTACTGAGTGCATCAAGTAATTAATTTCAAATATTAATTTCAAGTATTAATTTCAAATGGTACATCTGAACGCTTTCTTAAAAATGTTTAGGATCCTGAATAAGGGGGACTTAATTTTCTTGCATTGGGATAGTGGAATTCTTCATTCCCTTCATGACTAAGTCACTAACCTTGAAATCTGCCTTTTGATATATTTTGTCACGTATAATTTTATTTCATAATATTGGTTTTTTATTTAGCTAATTTTCTTACTTCATCTTCAATAAAGTATATATCACATTTTCTTTTATTGAAACTTCAAAAGGTAAATTACCGTACAGTAAATAAGTTGAAGAAAAGCCTAATATAGCATGTGCGGTTCAATTATATTGTTAAAAGGTTTCTTTCAGTCAAAATGTTTGTCCAATTTATTTTACTTATGTTATGACTTATTTCAAATTTAAACTGGTAATAATGGTTTTATTTACGCCTTCAATTTTTCCATTTGTTTGTAATCTTTAAGAACTTGTTGATAACTCGTGTCTTAAAAATGTTTAAATTTTGAAGTGGTATAAAAATAATATTTCTATCACACTTAAGACTTTTTCAGGTACATGATGCTGAAAAATAAATTTTAAGCAATTAATAATCGTATAAGTTTCTGTTGTTACAATTTTTCAGGGTAAGTAAAAATATAACTGATGGCATCATCAATAGTAATGTAAAAATATTTCTTAACTGCTTTATAGTAACTTAAACTTCTTACACTATCTATTTAAAGGGATTTTCACACAGAGGAAGGGATTGCTTCAGTCCATATTTTTTTCTAATGTGACACTTCTTGTTTACCTGCTAATTTTCTCAGTGTTTAATATAGCTTTTAATATCAGTAAGAATTTATATCCAATAAAATTGGGGTGAAAGAATTCCTAGCATAATATCTATATTTGGATGACCAAAGTTTTCATTTCTTTGCATTAATTTCACTATCCGAGCTTTTGATACAATTTAGACAAACCTTGTATTTTCACAACCAAAATACCACCTCTTTTAAAACATTTAGGGACTGAAATAGTTTCTTAGCTTTGAAAGTGGATTGTTTCATTGATATCTACTAAAGGTTCTGGTGGTGGAATAGTTAAATTATGAGCAATAATATTTCTTGTCAACTTATCAGTTTCAATATTAGTACTTCTTTTGTTATATTTCATCTCAAAATCATACAGAGAGAGAGAGACATTTAAAAACCCTCTAAAAAGCTTACGTGTTGAGTATTTAAGCTTTTAAGTCGAACTATGATCGGTATGCACTGGGAAATGATATCCATGAAGGTAACATTGAAATTTATCTAAATTTTCATTTATTGCTAAACGCTCTAATTAAGTCATTGAATAGTGGTTTTCATAATTTCTGGGAGGAGAATGCATAAGGGTGCTCATTTCCATCATGTATTTCTTGTTATACAACATCTTCTATGGTTTCATTAGATACATTTACATAGAATTGGTAAGGGTAATTTGGATTGAATAAGGCCAAAATAGGTTTTGAAATCAAGCTGTCTTTAAGTTTTAAAAAGGATTGTTGACATTCTGGGGATCAACTCCATTTTCGATCTTTCTTAAGTAGATTGTATTTCTATAGTAGATTATACTGTATTATCAATAATGTTTTGATCAAATTTATACTTTGAGAATTTCAATTTAATATTTTCAGTTTCCCAAATTTTAAAACTCTCTTCTAAATGCTTAGCATGTTCTTCCACTGAGTCTGATAATAATACAATAATATCACCAAAGTAATTTAATTAAAATTTTATTTGGTATTTATTAATAATTTGGCCATTAGCTCTATGGGATATAGCAGAGGAGTTTTTATACCCAAAGGGCAAGTGAGTAAATTGAAAACAACCATAATTGTATGTGAATGCAAGGATTTCAGCTTCGTTATCGTCTAATTCAATATGTCAATATCCTGAACAGAGATCAAAAATGTAGAAAAGTTTTTCATGCGTTAATTTACCTAAAACTGCATCAATTCACGAGATTGGTTTTGAATTAAATTTTGTATTAGTAATGAGTTTTCAATAATTTATGCACAATCTCGTGAGAGCCAAAAAAAAAAAAAATGCCAAAGTTATAGAGGCGGAATAAGTGTTACGAGATGGTTTAATTATTTCAACAATGCACCTGGCTGTTTTTTTGTTTTTTTTTTATTTCCGCGTCATCTTTAGGTGAAAATCTAAAAGGGCGCTTAGCAAATGGTAATTCTGAGGTAAGTAGCATTTCAGGGGGAGTCCATTTCAATATTCCCACATCAAATTTGCTTTTAGAAAAGACATGTTTATTATCGCTAATAATCATATTTATATTATCATAGTAACTGACAGGAATTACTTCTGCATTAAAAACAAGAGTAGTTTCTTTGTTGAGAATTCTATTGTTATTGATTTTAAGCATTTTATTTTTCTGATTTACATAAATTTTTCTAATAAATAATTTTCTAATCTCACTAGATTCACCATACTTTGAAATTAATTTTCATCTTTGAAATATTTTTTGTTCACTAGAATTAGTAATTAATTAAAAACTCTACTTATGTTTTTATTAGACACAATTAAATATGAGAGTTTTACATTTTATATGATTAATTTAGTATTTTTATTTATTCTTCCCATCCTTAATTGCAAAGCAATTGTTTAATTGGTCTCTATTTCTCCGTTAATAATAGAGATTATTAATTTGTTGAAGTCCGTATATTGCAGTATATTTAATTAATATAGGACACTTTTTGATAATATGTCCACATTAGAACCGGTATGCGAGAGAACTGGGGAATTCAATCTTGCCCCAATGAGTATTAATTCTCATCTTCTATGTTGTTGGTAGGGAATATTATTGTATTGTTGTGTTGGTCTGTGAATCGTCCTCTGAAGTGGATGACATGTAAAGGTATTTGCTCGCAAATTCGGAGGTCGTTGGTCGGATACTTGTCATTGCTTGTATAAATCTCTGGAGGCTGATGAAGGAATGAATTGCTCCTTGGATTATTAGTTGGTTGGTTAATGGTTATAACTACTTCGACCCGAATTCCATCGACCGCAGAAAAGAGGTACTGGGTGGGGAGGCTGAAGCTAAAATTTCACTTGAAACACTGGTCGTATAAATTCCAAGATATCTGTTCTAGTAAGTAGGGTATCAACTTTGGTGTCCATAATTTTGATTTTTCTTTCATTTCTTCACGATTTCGGGAACTTTGAAGTTGTATTTGTATGGCACGATTCTCTACCAACCCTTTGATAATATTATATTTTATGGGTGTTTCATTCGTCGAATCTTGTATCCAGTAGAAATATTCATTAAGCGTCTCCGTTTGATAGTTCTCACTAACGATGAAACCATGGCTGGGTTGCCTTGTGTTCCGAACTCATTCACCAGATTTTGTTTCAATTCTCTGAATGTTCTTAGGATAAGCCAGGATTTAATGAAACTTAGGACTGCTCCACTTGACTAGCTTCGTTAAAAATGATTTTCTGAATCTCAGTTTATTCCAGAACTTCAGCTATTTCTTCAAATAGCTATAGACAGTTCTTAATAAGTATTTCGTGTGATAATTAATTGTGAAATATTAAATGTCTTCGAAGATATCATCACTTTATATAATAGTTATCATTTTTTATATTGGTACTCGAAACATCTCGTTAACTATCAATTTCAATTTTATTTCCATGTCTGTGCTTGACATTGAGATTCCAAGATCCCTGAAAAATGATTTAAAAATTCTATGGTGATACAGAAAAACATTTGTTTATGAATAACAAGGAGCACTATCTAAATCCTGCACCCTACGTCCAGCAGAGAGAGAGAAAGATGAAGCTCGGATACCATAAACTTCTCTTCATCACTTTAGTAAGTCTAGCGTTTTTTGCGATGGCTAACAAAAATTTTGTTTCCTGCGGAGAAAGTTTAAGTTTAAATTGTAAATACATTTGTAGCACATGAATGCTACTGCGACAGTACGACAAATCAAATAGACTTTAAGATAATAAAATTATTTCTTTACTAATCATTAGAGTAGAGAATCATAGGTCCAATGCCCCGAGACAGAGCAAACCGACGCTAGACTGAAGAACATTTGGATTGTACAGTTAATGTACTTATGACTAAGTCAGCATTCTTTACTTTAGGTTGCGTTTCGAGCGTAATGCGTGAAATCTTTCAGTATGAGGTTAAAAAAAGACTAAGAAAAGAATAAGTATTGGAGTTTTATGGTTGAATATCTTGCTGAGAAAATAATATATACACCCAACTCTTTTTTTTACATGGTAGATACGTTCCTTAGAAAACCGTACAAAAGAAATCCTGTAAAAAAGTACATGCTACGTATGGTAAATTTGGGAATATGTTCCTAAATCTTAAAAAATCGTGTAAGATGGAAAAACTCTAAATATTTTCCCAAAAACTCGGGTTAAAAAGTAATAATGAAATCCATATTACATATTTACAAAACAAAAACAATTCTTTTTCATAACAAAATAAAAATTAAAACCAGTTTACAGTGAAAATTCAATCTAAAAGATACAACACACATATAAAAATTCAAATTGAAATTAAGAATAAAACTACTAATAACTATTCATCGCTACTTGATAACAAGCGTGCTCATTTATTACGAACTGGATTAAAAATGTTATCTATAGATGTGTCAATATGTCTAGCACAACTGTCGGCTTCGATTCAAATAAAGAATTTCGCTCAGTATTAAAGTCCTCTGTTGGGTTTTTTGTTGTTGCTACAATCTCTGTTTGTTTGGTTTCTCAAGTTGCTTATATAATTCTTGATATCCTGCCACACAAAACTTAAGGTTACGTTGAAATTTTAATGCACACGTTATGTCAGGATCATGAGTAAGAAAATGTTGTTCCATACTTTTAGCAAATTTCAAGTCTTCGTGAATTAAATCTGCTTCTAATAGCTGAGCTTCACCTTCAGTTTGTCATTATCAACTTCTGTATTATCATTAATTGCCATAAATTTGATCAAATCGTCCTCATCCAAAGGATTGTCCAGCATGAATTCTTCGATATCAGCCATTTGAATGTTAAGACCTTCGCCACTAATTGCATTAAATAGAATGACAATCTCAGAATACACAGCTGATTTTTGTACTATGAAACTTCCACTTTTGATGCAAGCTGTCAAAACATTTTTTCAACAAACATTTAAGGTCGATTGACGTAACTGTTTGATGGCAAAAGAAGAGAGTGTAATAAACGCAAGCATTCTCCATGCTTCTACAACGGTCAAATGTCTTTCTACCACTGAGACTAAAATTTATTTAAAGTCACATTTGTAGGCATAAACCGACCGCCTTCTGATTAAACTGTCAAAATTAGAATTTTTTTTAGAAAAATTGGGATTCGTGCTAGAAAAAAAATTGTGTAAAAAAAGTATTTTGAAGAACCCTGTTATATCAAAACCGTGTAAAAAAGAGTTGGGTGTATTTATAAATATATATATTTTAATAATTGACCCAATGTATTGTAAACGGATGTAAGTAATTCTTTTTCAAAAAGGTTTTTCTGAATATTTGTACCCGCCCTCCCCTATGTTTTTCCTTTCACACACTTATTATTGTTAGAAGACTTCAGTAAGGAAAATAATTTTTCAAAACAGGTGACAACAAATGAGCAAATGAAGGAAACAAATCAAATGAAAGAAATGTACATACCGAGTTTCAAATTCAATATATATATATATAAAAAAAATTCATTCATACAGACTGATTGGGATTGTCTGGAGATAAAAATTAATGAACTCCGACTTTACGAAACTCTACTCTTAATATAAACACGCCGTAACAAATCTGTTAAAGATATTGGTGAGGACAAGAACAGCATAAGTTTAACAATAAAGAAAAAAACATTTATGTAAATGTATGAAGTTATTTGAGCGGTGATTAAGGGTACGATATGTTTTTCCAATTTAATTAATGGCATCATTACATTAATATCATGTAATGCATTCTTGAATTTTTCTTTAGCCTCAATATTCGACTTGAGTAATGGGTGTGAAAAACTTGTTTTGATTACATTAACGTGCTTAAAATATCTTCCACTATAGAATGTCAAATGATTCTTGCAAGGCCTTTTACCGACTGAAAATTATTATTTACAATTTAATTGAGTAAATTAATTTAAGGCTTAAATATTCATGTAAGGAGCCTCATCATTAAATCTAATTACTTCAATTAATTAACTTATTTTAATTGGTTTTTTACTAATTCACTAGTTAGATTATGACGCAAAAACGAAAATGATTAATGAAAATTTTATTACACAGTATTTTAGCTTGTATTCAAGTAATATATCAATCATAATTTTTAAAAAAATTTGCTTCATAAAATAATTTAATCTGCAGAAAAACTTATCTAAATTAATGCGTTAATTTTATTTTATTTGGTTTAGGAAAAATTTGCAGGGGATGCTTCAGATGATTAAACATTTAAGGAAAAAAGATTTAATTTATCCATAAGGGAGAATTCAATATTTTCAGGAAGTTAAATGGCTTACATTATCTAACTTGTAAAAAAATCAAACATTTATTTGAAATATTTTGCAGTTTTATACAAAATTTAGTTAGCTACATATTTGGAACAAAATTAATCTGTTTTAACGGAGATCTTCCAGCAAAAATAAAATTTAATATATTTATGTCATTTGATATACTAATGTAAATTTTTAATCATTTTTATCTCTGACACACATATAATTATGCTTTTATGATTAAACAATATTTATTTTTATGCAAAACTTTTTAAAGAATTGAATTTTAAAACATTTCACTATAAACTGCATGAATATACACTTATTTTGAAAGTATAAAATTCTAAATCAGTTCAACTTTTCTTCGAATACTACATTAACTTAATTATCTGGGCATTAATTGAATGAAGATATTCTATTAAACACGATAATATTTTTAGAATACATATTTAGTTAAATGTAAGTAGTAAAACTTGGAAGAATGGATGGCATTGCTCTCAATGATTCCAGGTCCCAAAATGTAACAAATAGAAATTTTGAGTAATTAAAAAACATTAATCTTTGTAATTTAATTAAATATAATAATTATTATTTAATATTTTTGTAACCCCAGATTTTTTTTTCTACTAATGTTTTGTTATTTTAGGCAATGGATGTACAATATACCGAAATTTTTTCATAATTGATACAATTTCATAATAAGTACAGTTTCTAAAAAAATATTTCTTACTCAGATTACTTCAATATCTCCTAATTCTCTGGGATCAAAACAAATACATATTATAATAAGTATTTGTAAGAAACGAAATTTATCTTGATATGATAACATATATTTTAGTCCTTTTAATGGCACATATTTAAGAAAAATATTTCCCCTTTCTTTATCATCCTGATTGATAACCATACAATGACATGACATTGATCTAATACTTTGTGGTCCTTTATAGTAAACTGAATTTGTTTGTTTAATTTTCGTATTGAATATGTTGGGTCTTAATAAGAATTACTACTGCTCTAAATCTGAAATTTATTCAAAAGTATAAGAAATCAAACCAGCAATTATGGAAGATTCCTCCTACTCATGAATGATATACCAGGCAAGCTCCTTGTGATACGCGTACTATTAAGGGAGACAGAGGCGTCGAAATCACCATTTGTAATGGTCGTACAAGGAATTTTAATTTCATATCTGATGGAAAGCATTTCCGACCTGCACAAATTGTATATTTCCCAGGAGGCTCCAAATTATCTTTTAAATGGCATGGGACTTTACAGGGAAGATATAATTATTTCGACTCTCTCTCTTCTCCTTTACAAGATCTTGAAACTATTTGATCTCGTGGACATAGTCGAAGGCTAAACTATGAGACAACAACATAAATTTAATGTCATATAAATAGTTTAAGAATCCTATTTCAAAAAGTAAAACGTCTTTTGGCATTGACTTAGGTTTTCATCGAAAGTAGACTTGGACATTTTATTGGAATCGAATTTAATGAAAAATACCGCTTGTTGATTGTTGTAAAACATAGTTGCATAATAAATAATTCTACATTGGGTAATTCACTCTATAACATAAGATATTTGGTGACATGGTAGATTGTTACATGGTAGTGTTTGTTACAATTATATCGTTCCGTTGAATTTTCATGTACAATGTTAGCTAACATGAATTAGGGTTTCGTTGTATATGACAATAATTTCTTAGTGATCTTTTTTAATTAACAATTAACTACATATATCAAGAAATGGGATTCAATTGTAATACACTTCTACTTTATTTTGCCCAATTTCTGGTAGCTTTTAAATGTATACAGGACAGCTCTTCAACAAACGACATAAAAAACTGTATGTATCTGGTCCAAGTTCTGAACTATCGGATTTAACTGATTTAACTATTGAATTGAACCTTTTTAAATGATTGTTCACCATCCTCATGTGGCATTTTCTAAGCCAACGGTTCCCAGACATATGTGAAAAGAAAGATATAAGAGAACTTACCAAATACGTATAAGCAGCAATTTGGTGCTTTGGAATACAGAGAACCATTTCCAATTTCTGTGTGAAGACGTTGCACACTACATTTGTTGCCGTACAGATGTTTGGAAGAGCATAAAAAGCTACAATGAAATTTTCTATCCAATCAGAAAACACTGCTTTAAATAAGAGTTAATTATTTCAAGTCACCCTTCGAAGATAGATGCCATGAATAAACAACGTGCAAGCTTATATGTAGGCAGAAACTAATGTGCAAAATTCCAAGTCATCAGTGAATTTTGCGTGAAATTCCCGGGTCACCAAATCACAAGTAGAGACAAATTAATGTTTTATATGCTTTAACTAATTTTGTTCTAAACACCTCAACTATTGCAAAAAATACATCCTTACATACAAAAAACATATCTGAATTCTATTTAGGTAAAAGTCCTATCCTTTTAGGCATGAAGTTATGGGAAATTGTTTGAATGTAAAATAAGTTGAATAACCCTTTTAACCCTTTCACTACATATTAACAATGCAAAAATTGCAGACTTGTGGAATTTAGATACCTTAGGGCTTAAGGATCTGATTGAGAAAGGTGCGCGATAAGAAAAGTATGAATTTATCTTAAAACCTTTTAAAACTGCAATTTCTAGTGACTAAGAAGTGCGAAATCATGCCTGCCGTGGCTGGAAGAACACCATTCATTTTAGATTATAGCACCTTATCTGAGAAAAGAATAAAAAATGCAGCAAATTTTCTTTCGACTACGAGCAAATTGGAAGGCTGAAAAAGGTATTCGCTCTATGGAAAGCAGAAAAAAATCGCTGAACAAATGAATATTCATAAAAAAAGAGAAGAGAAAACAAAGTACTATAGCACATTATATGCCACATAGGACTGCATTATTAGAAAATTCTATAGCGAAGATAAGGTCAGTGTTTAATGAACCAGCTCATTCTCATTCTTTTTATAATTGGATGTCTATATTGTACAAGGACTCTAGGGTAGAACCAATTCGATCAGTTTGAAATCGTTTTAGGAAAGGAAGAGTTGTTAATTTTTTGAAAAAAAAAGTAACATTTTTTTCAAATCAATTCGCACACTAAAAATAAGATTTTTTGAGGTTTTTGTACTTTAGAATGAAGGTCTTGGCACACTAGTTGCCTGCAAACACATCAGAATGGTGTTTGCAAGCACAACAGAGTATATTTTGTGGACGATTTCTTTTAAATACTATGTCACATCATCTGAGATAAGTTTTTGACCACCTGAAAGAGTTAGTCGAAACTGAAAGATATATTGTAGTCATAAAAGTTGATATGGAAAAAGATCTAGAATACTTTAAAAGATTATCTGTAAAACTCATTGGTTCTGATAACTGTGATGTACGTGGTTGGTAAAACAACCCTATTTTGTCATAAAAAAGATATTATAGATCAAAATGAACCAAACGAAATCTAAAACTGATATTTAAGAGAACAAACGAAGCAGTAAGACTTCAGAACTAATTAACTTAAAAATACTTCACAAATTTGCTGTTTTGCTTTTTCTAACCAAGAACATACAATTTCTTGTATTTTGTGTTAATTTTAAGCTCGGGTACGCTTGCTGTATATTTCTGTAAATAGAAAAAGAAGAAGAAAACCACTTGTCATTTAATTCATGAAAGAAATAGTGTTGCGCCTTCAAACCCAAGATAATTATTCGACTTGAATTATTAGTGTGATGTATTGGATCAAGACTGGCAAGCTGCATACAGAAAAATCTTCGAATAAGAAATGTGACTGCAACATACTGGTCACATTAAATAGAAGTACTCCTCGAGATTAAAAGGGAGGCTGTTTGAATAGCATTCTTCCCGAATGGAGTCAAAGAAATCCTCAAACTATTCGAATCCAGCTCAAGGAAATTCGTTCCTAGTGTACAGAGCTCAAGAGGTCTTATAAAATAACTGATTATAGAGAACCGGTAGAAGATCCAGATTAGTTGAGAAAACATAAAAGAAATGATTAGAGCTCGTTTTGTCACCAAATTTAAAGGCTGGCGTCTGGTGATTACCCAAATACGAAGAGTGGCGAGAATCTTTCTACAATACAGAACTAGACTATATATATTTTTTAATCTTTGGAAACTCAAGGTGAGGTATCTAAGAAATTATCTATCAATGATTCGATTTGAATTGATAATTTGAATTAATTACTTTCCTCCATTGTTGTGGTGATTGTTCGGGGATTTTCACCTGTAAAACGGTGATAGAATTAATGTGATTTTTTAGCTAAATAGTTTCTACATATTCCAGATTTACAAATATTTTCAAACAGAGATGTAATCGCAGAGAATATAAGTTATTTAGAAATTTGTAATCCTAAGGGTTTTATTCTTCATATAAGTAAAAGTGCAAAGGAAAAAAATTTTATTGCAAAAATTTAATAAAACTATTATTTAAGCATTAAGAAAAATATTTACATAAATAAGTAATGAAGCACAAATAAATTTATTTGAAATCATCATAGAAAATCGTTATTATACAATAATTATTTATAGAAATCATAAATTATGATTCATTAAATGGAAAAAAAAATATTTTTCCTGAAAATTTTCTTGGATCTCTAAGTATTTCAAATGATGCAATAATTTTCTAAACACGTTAAAGGTGTTTATTAGTTCATTCTTGATTACAAATCACAAATTATTGTGAATATATCTTTTGTTTTTGTTGAATGATAGTACTTCTTATTTAATAAAATAACAAATTTTAATACCATGATTTCTGATTTAATTTTTTTTATAAATTTAATTATCGCCTTCTTAAGCGCGAAAATGGGTAAAATTGTTCTTTCTCACAAAATTAAAAAGAATAATATTACAACTGAAAGGTTGAATTCATGTCACTGGTTATCAGTCATTTCTTACGAAAAAAGTCATTCTTCTGATCATTGAAATGTAACCCTTTTTTTTTTTTTTTCTTTTTACGTTACGGTAGAAAGAGAGACAAAAAGCGCAGCATTTTCATTCAGCTATTGAAATTTTTACTGGAGGAAACTTAAGGGTTTCAAAGATTTTTTAAAATGAAATACAAAAATAAGAAATTTTTATGGAAAACGCTCATTTAACTAAATAGTAAAAATGTGCCAATTTTTCATTATCCCTTTTAGTTAAACTTTTAAAAGCATCTTTCTAGTATATCACAGGACCAATACGTATATAATGCAATTAACAATTAATCATTCATTTTTATTGCCAAAAGCTACAATATCAATTTGCTACATAATGTATGAATTGTAAAAAAAGAAATAATTTAATACATTGCGAGATTTTTTTAATGTTAATACTATTTAATGAATGATTAGAAACCACCATGGAATTTATAACAATATGCATAAATAAAATATTGAACCTATATTTCGAGAACAAATTTGTAAGATATCTATTTTGTTACAAACAAGCCAGTTTGTACGATTTCTATTAAATTATATAGAATTTTACTTATTTTAATTACTATTTCATATAATTTTAAATTTTAATTATTGCATTTAAATAATATGCTCTCTGTTACCTCTATTTATGATTTAATTATTATAATCTTTTTTAAAAAAATTAATACAAATGTATGAAGCATTATTTTCTCTTTTGAATTATAGAATACTTTTTTATGGAAACTATTAAAAGGAAATAAGAAATTTCAATTAATATGAACCTATTCATTAATTGTATGAAATTCTTGGTAGCATTAATGCATTAATTGCAGGAAATTCTTTTTTATCATATAATCTCCAAAGATCTCCTTATATAAAGTTTCATTATTAACAACGAACTTAGGAGAAACACGAGAGCTATTGGTGACGGATCTCAAAACATGAGTTTAGTGACTAGGATGACACCTGAACTAGCACTTCTCTCTCCACACTTACAAGCCCCTCATACGGGAGGATTTGGAGCCTGGACAGTTTTAATGCGCATTAACATATTACTCGGCAGATCTTTTGTAGCAGGAGGGCTCGAACCCACGATTCGACGGAAACAACGCCGACAGTGAATTTGCCTGGATTCTTCCACAACAGATACAAAGTAACAATAAAAAAAAAGGTGCTTCAGGTGATTTTGCTTCAAAGAAGACAAATATAGAATTTCTAAAGTTTTTTTTTAAAGTTTCAGCCACGAGAGCATTTGTGCAATATTTTAGTCTCTCATAAGATTCGAAAACTATATTTTTTGATAATTCAAAGCATTATTGAATCATCGAATTATTAATAGGAACCCAATGAGCTGTTATTTTAGTCAGCGACAAGATGGTCACCCATCTACTTTTCAAAATTTTACTGTGCTTTTGAGTATATGCTTGATGCCTGTTTGCATCAGTAATGAACTTATTTTTCATAAATATGTCATAATAACTTTCTTCTAAATTTTTATTGGATTAAAATAAGACAAATAAAAATTAATTTGCTTCGTGGATGCAATTATTACATTTAGCTTAAAATACATTCAATTTAATAATTTATCGTTTGCTTTGATTTCAATATTGGAAAATAATAATAGTGTTAGCTTCCTTTTTATCGTCTGTTTGAATTCTAATTCTTAATTGAATAATTTAATAATTACTTTGTAAAAATTTACATCTGTTGGGACAAAATCTGTTCTCCGTAACGCATCAATTCTTATAGCTTCATTTTTCGATACACATTAATTTATATTTGAACATATTTACAGTGTGATAAATCAGATGTATAAATAAAAAAATAATTGAATGTAATTCTACTGTGAATATAATTTAATTTGTATGATATTATGTTATCCTTTTTGATAAGTCACAATATCCTTATAGTTTTCCCAATGTTTCCTAATAATAATCGTAATCTATTTTAAAAATACTTTTAAAATAGATTACGATTCTTAAAAATTCTCATGATAATCATAAACTATTTTAAAAATACTTTTAAAATAGATTACGATTTTTAAAAATTCTCATGATAATCATAAACTATTTTAAAAATCCTTTTACTCCCGTCCTTCATGAAAGTGATTTTTAAATAAAAATTGATACAATTTATAGCATTTTAAATAGTTTAAACTAATATTAGATACCATTTCGTTTTCTTTTTTATAATATTTATTATTAATATCAGAATTATTTCACATTCATCATATTAATATTCATCATAATAAATGTATTGAAAACAATAAATTAACCATATTTATTTTCGTTTTAAAATTCATTACTTTTGAACTGTCTAGAAGAAATGGAAAAAAAAAATTACGTATAGCTAAAAAAATCTAAAGTATTACACTTTTAATTGTCCTTAATCTTTTCAAAATTTATATTGCATTTAAAAACAATTAAAGTTCTTATAAATACAGAATATTGGTCACAAGGTAACATTTTATAACCATATATTATTGTCTAAATTAAATTAGTTTCATTTAAATCCTATTTGGGTTCATAACGTCGTGTAACAGAACCAGATATTTAGCACTTACATAACAATCAAAGAAATACCACATCAACTTTTCACAATCTAATTGCCTACATAAGTCAACGACTAAGCCAATTCAACGCAACACATATCACTTCCATTCCCTCCTCTTTAATTTACGATTACCAACCGCAAATGCATATCGTTCCTCAAGACCAAAGAATAATAGATAGATAATTAGAGGTTGGTGAACAAAAACTTGTCGAACAAAAAAAAAAAGGGAATAAAAAAACAAAGATTTCTCGATTCGTCAATTTTCTGCTGTTCAATCGGCTTAAATGATCCTACATTGAGCAAAAGAGGGAAAAAAAGTAATGGTTGAGCAGAGTTAACAGGGATTAGATGAGGAAATCGATGATTTCCGCCATGGAAATCACTAGTGACGTTTGATGGAGACAGCACCAACAGATTCTTCTTATATCCTCTGACACAGATCTGAACCTCATTACCTCTACAATGTTACTTCACTCATATAATCAGAGTGCAGAAAACGTGACTTATGTGTCTCGAAAGGCGTCAAAATATTTTTGGAAAGTATCAGCGTAAATGCTGTGGGCAAGCGTTTGTCTGTCACTATAGTAGTTATGTAGGATTCTTTTATAAATGCATTGGAAAGATTAGGTCTAATCCATGAAAAGAAAATAATATTGTTTCGATTTCTAGTTATATCGTAGAGAAATGGGTAACTTGAGTTATGGGGGAAATGGAATGCCGACATTATTTTAAATGAATAATTCAATTTTTATGGGAGAAAAGAAAAGTAAAGTAAGGACATTAAAAGTAAAATTATTAAACATTTACAATCGTGTTTAGAAAAATTATATAAATCAATTCACACTCTTGTGAAAATCTGCTTAAAAATTCAGCTACCATTATATGGATAGGTTCTAAAAACATTAGCATTTGAACTAATTTTCGACTCATATACAATTTACTTAAATTTTCAGTTACCATGACGTATATTGAAAATGTCAGTAATGGAACAATTTTTTATATATACAGTTTGCTTGTAGCTACCATGATATATATTGAAAACGTTGATATTGAACTAAATTTCGATGATTTTTGTAAGCAATGTTAATACATATTTCATTCTGAAATTACAATATTGTACTGAAGAAATTGTTAAATATGTAGATAAATGTTATTATCTTTAAAGTTTACTATATTTAAGTGGATTTTAATTTATTTTGGAACCCTTTCCAAATTTTAGTTTTTCCATACACAACAGCTATAAATTATTCTAATACTAAGTTTTTGTAAGAAATTAATGGTTCAGTTTTTTAAAATTATTTTTGATTGATTATAATTTATATTCTTTTTTCTAAAATACAAATATTTTCTTAGTAAATTGTCTTTTAGGCAGGAAATAAAAACTAAACAAATGAAAGAAATATTTACTGTGTACAAATTACCTTCAATAACTGACTTAGTTAGTTGTGATTCAGTGTAACCTTGCATTTAAAACACATGCCCTTCCATAAACTCCTTTGCTTTAAAACCTCATACTGATCCGTGAAATACTTACATGTAGCTGGGTTTATACACGTCAAATCTGTAGGTGATCCAAGTGTTCCCTTTGGGATAGTGTGGAAGTTAGGAGAGTGTGGTGCAAGCTCATCTGTCGTTCTCGACATTGGATTAAGATTCAAAATTACGAGGTCTTTCGCCCAAATCCCTTGCGTTATATCTAAGTAAGGTGTTTATAAGCCATCAAATATTTAAAAAAACATATGAAGGTATTATATGTTTGTAATGAATTCTGAGAAATCATCAACAAGTAAGACATATGGTTTCGTGTCAAATAGATCCTAATAATCAGTTACAATCTGATGTTTGTTGTTAAAATGATTAAACATAGTTAAAACTCTATTTTGTTCATGAAATATGTATAAAAATCATGACAAAGTATCTAATATCTTATTAAATTTTAAATGGTAGTACATATTTAATAATCTTTCAACATTTTACATGAATTAAAGAAAAAACAATAAAAATAATATTATTATTTTAGAAATAAATTTAACAATTCTTTATTAAAAGCTAAGAAATTATTATTATAAAGAATTTTTATTATATAAATAGAAATTCTTACTAAAAATAAAATTTATTGATATAAACTTGCAGTAGAAATAAATATTTATGATTGATACGATACCCTTATAATAAAAAAATATCTTTTATCATTTTCTACAAGGTTAAGATCATTTTCATTTCTTGATTCTAAACTTTACAAGTTTGAGATATAATCCTTTAAAATTACATAGCTGTAATTTTATTGTGTTTTTTCAAATATGAAAAGAATTATGGGGATTTAATAAACTTATAAAGATTTTTTTACACAAAAATACTTTTCTATAAACAATTATTGGGTGATTAGACGATAATCTTTTCATAGGGAAAAATTTTAAATTATGTGTTTCGGCCAACATCAAGCTAGTGCTTTAATCTGAAAATAAAAAGTAGTTATACAATGAGGAAATGATTTTTTAAACTTAAAATATATTACGCATTGAAATGAAATGAGGAAATCATCAAATATAACAACAGAACACTACACCTCAATTCTATAGTAAAGGAAATCATTAAAAGGCTACAAAATTGTTATCTAATTTCTAAATCACTTGTAAACGAAATTTATACTATAAACATCAAATTACGTATTTAAAGCCAGATTTTTAAAATTAGTTAAATGATAAAGTGTATCAAGATATTATTATTTACCCTAATAGCTTACTATTTGTATAAATTATTCTTATTGTTTCGCTAATTTATTCAAAAATTGCTTGGTAAATTTATTTTGTCTCTAAAGGACTACATCATGACAGAGGAAATGATAATTTTATTTAACGAATTGTTAACTAGATTTTATTTATTATTCAGCAGCCATATATTTAAAAAGTTTGTATTTAACTGAGTGTATACAAATTGTTTCAACGTTTTACTTATTAATTATCAAAATTTAACATTTATAATATATAAACATTTTTGCTTACGTTTCAATTTATTTTATATATTTAAAAAAATGAATCATTTCTTCACTATGAAGTTTTCAAGAATGTAATTCAATTACTTAATGAGAAAATATATCATCATACAACGGAATATTTGGATATTAGGAACGGGAAAAGGAAAATGTTGTATTATTTCACAGTAATTACTTTTCCTTTTTCTGAGAAGTCCGTAAATATGAAGCCCTTTGACTACCAAACAATAGTCGCCATAACTTTACCCGTAGATGAAAACATGTTTGAGGAATTTGGGGCATTTTTGGAGCAGATTTTATGGTCGGTAACAAATCTATTTTCCTTCAATTAGAGTTCTGGGAATCTCTGAAACTTTACCTTACAACTTAATATGTTAATTAAGTAAATCAGATTTACAAAGAGAGTCATTCCATATTTAAATAGACAAATAGCTTTACAGCAAAAATGATTAAATTAATACAATTTTTTATTTATTTTCCACGTAATCCCTACCAAATATTTTACACTTGTCCCATCCGTTTTGGAATCTTCTTACTTTCTTGGAGAGGAATTCTTTATTCTTGATCTCGAAAACAGTTTTGTACTCTTTTTAACCTTTCGTTGTCGTTGAACTTAATGTCACGCAAAGCTTATATCATGAGACAAACAGATCAAAATTTGAAGAGACAAGGTCAGGTTTTTGTGAAGGATGAAACAGAAGCTTCTAACACACTTTGCAAACAGTTTCCAGCATCAATTGAGTGATATGAGGTTGAGCTGGGTTTTGCTTTTCCTCTGCCATTTCTGTATTTTCCCTTAAACGCAGAGTTGACTTTCTACTTAATCATGTCTAAGTCGTATAGACTGTTGGACTGTTGATAATTCGTTGCCTCTCCAAATAATCACTGAAAATCGGACAATGGACACTCGTCTCGTCTTTGATTCTTTAACGACAGCCTTTAATTTTTTTAAAAAACTAGCGCTGTTTATGTAACTACTGCCGATTTCTTTGTTTTGTCCGAGAGAATATCTTTGAAGATTTTACACTTCCAGGAAGTAAAAATCAGATTATAGACGCAGTTTTCGAAGACTGCTTTCTTCGAGCGAATACACCATCATAAGTAAACATTCAGAGATTATGTTTACGTATATATAAATCGTAAAGCTGAATACTACTCTTCACAAGGTAGCCAACTCACACTTCAGAAAATTTCAATTGCCTGCATCCAGAGTGTTTTTCACTAATAATGTTTGTCTGTTTAAGTATTGAAAGAACTCGTATTTAAATGGGAGCGAAATTAATTAGTTCTGCAATTTGATTAGTTAGATTAATAGAAAAATATAGGAGATATTGGACTGACGATTGAGTGAATCTACTGCAATAGTAATAGATAAGAGATTGGATTAGTCAAGAAAGAGATTAAACGATAGATGATGGTAATTATGGATTCGAACTGACCTCTGTATATATTCAGTTGAGTAAATATTTAAGATAATATTTAGTTCCGGCAGCGGGAGGATTCAGGTCCACATTTATAATCGAAAATTCTTTGTATGATCATTCATAGGATATAAATGAATTCAATAGAATCTTCTTGAATTGACTAAATCTTGACTGAGATTAGAATCTCGATGGCCCGAAGCCTTAGTAGCAAAACCGGGGTATCACAGATGCATAGGAAACAACGCACAGTTTTTGACTGTTTCATGGTTTCTGAATCCACGTTTCATCAATGGAGACAACTTGACGCAAAATGACGACAATATTCAATGCAGCAATAAATAAGATTGCCTATGAATCAGAGTCTCATCTGTTAACAGCAGAGCACCGTGGTATCACCAACTTGCCTTAACAATGCTATAGATACAGGTACGCCTTATACCATCTTCGCAATTCTTTACTGAGTCATTTGAATTCATTTATGAACGTAAGGAATGAAACGTATTTTTTTTATTTATAATTATACTGACTTGATATTTTTATGGATTGTGACATTATTTTTTTTTTAATTTTCAACATATTTTGAATATAATTAAACTTAGTTAAATCATTGGTCAAGGATATATATTCTGGGAAACACTTTAAGTTTGAAAGAAATTTTACCATGTTTTAATCTATGATATGAAATTGTGTGTCAGTGATCGTTTGAATTAAAAAGATTTAAATTTTTGCTTATATAATTTTCATGTTCAGTACCATAATATTTAGTGTGTTTGCCTAAATAACACTTGTTTATAATTTGTAATCCATTTTGCACATAGATGTGTAAATGACTAAAATGATTATGCACTGCCATTGCAAGTGCTATAATGATGCGTATAAAGTCGAAGTGAAATAAATCAATGTGCGATTCACAATTTTATGAAAGTGAGAGATTATATATCATTAGATGCAACGCTGCGTACTATGCAGCGTTCTCATTTCATAAAATATAAATTTCCTTAAGCGATATGACACATTTTGTGGAAATTTTCTACAATGCATTCATGGTAAATTAAAATAGTGGATGATGAAGAAATTCTGTTATGCCGTGAACTTTGTAAGTAGCAAAAGATCGAGATAGTAAGCAAATAATCAAAATTTTGTTCAATCGCACATTTGCACATGCTCAGCAGAGATGATGTAATCCTGAACCGGCAGGTGTAAATATCCTCATCTTGTAGATTTCATACAAACGAGAAAGACACTAACTGGTGTTTAGTTTAGTTTTGTTTTTATATTAACGTGGCACTAGAAGCAACACGAGGGCTATTGGGGACATACCACGTAATTTTGAGTCTTATTCAAGTGACGAGGACTATACCTGAACTAGCACCCCTCTCCTAACTTCCACCCCACGCCATCGGGAGGACTTTGGGCTTTAACAGATTTAACGTGCATCAACTCCGGTTACACGGCGGGTCTTTAGTGGCCAAGGATCAAAAGGATCAAACCCGAGACTGAACGAAACCCGCCGGCCACGAATCATGACCATTAGGCTGCCGCGGCCACACTAACGTGTACGATAGACGAATAATGCCTTTTGGATGCAAGAGATAATGATTTGAACATTTGACAGACTTCGATAGAGATCTCATTTTTTTAATGAAAATGACATAGGTAATTGATGCATCATATATCCAGTTATCGTTCCGAAAACATCAGGTAAGGTTGACAACACTAAACACGCAACATACGAAATACAACATACGACATAAATGTTCAGGACCAGACAAACCACCAGCAGGAAACAGAAGAATCGTTCGTTTGGCATGCACAAATCCAAAGCCCAGCTATTTCTTTATTAAAGGAACTGTAAAGGTTTGAGTAGGTTTGAATCATTTAGACACTACAGAGAAACGCATCGGAGATCCCAGAACATTCAATGAGTTCTGCCTTTAATACTCAAATATCCATGGTTCCGATTGCTATGATGCCATGTCAGAGCAACGTGAAGATTAGGCAATGGCGTTCCATGATGTTTGGATAGAATCATGTTTCGCTTTATGAACAGATGACCATTGTGTTTAGGTATGGTGGACTCCTGGAGAATAGTCTAATACTGACTTTGCTTTTAAATGGTACATATGCCGAACAACAGGCATTATGGTTTGGGCAGCTATATCCTTTGATAGTCAAGGCTCTCTAGAAGGAGTTCATGTCACAATAGCGTTATGTCTATGATATTTTATGATCTCATTTATTTCCAATCTTTTCCAGTATTAGAGCTTTGTTTCAGAAAGACAATATGCGACTTCATAAATTAGAGATTGTCCATGATTACTCACACCATGTGCAAACACTTTCGTAACCTTTTCCATCCTTAGATATGTCTCCGATAGAGCATGTCAGGGAACAAATGAAGAACAACCTACAGCTGTGTCACAATATTCTAGATTTGGAAAGAACTGTGCAGCACGTGGTCTGTCTGTCCCAGGACAATATCGACACACTGAAAAGGACTGATATAACGTTTATAACAACTTCACTAATTACTCTGCTACTCTGATTTTGAGATAACTTGTATTTTTCACATGTGTCTTTACGTATATTAAGTTTCGCTTGTATTCAATGCTTCTTTCTTGGTGCGATATTTCACTGGACGTCTGTTTATATGTCTGTGTATTTATATTACAAATGAATTTAACAATAATTCCCACCGTTAACTGTGATAAAAACATGTGGTATAATTTCAGTGCGGAAAATCATTTGCCCATTTATGGTGATGGGATTCCTGATAAAAATAGCAGCATACTGATAGTAAATTGAATTTTATTTTAATGTTGAAAATAGCTTCAAATGGTTCAGCGTGAAAGACAAGACTCTGGTTCGAATTGCAGATGATGAGTTGTATTTGACAATAATGTGCCTTGAATTGATGACGTATATTAAATAAACTAATTTGTATAAGCATAAATCTCTACCATATCTGAGAAATGCTATTATTACTTTCTTTGTCAAAGAAATAATGCTTTTCTTATACCTCCATCATCAAAGTACATGAATTTATAAATTCTAAACTTGTTCGCAAGGATATCTTATATTTTAGATTGTAACTGAATAGTGATATACTAATTTTTTCAAGCCAACAACGTATTTCTAAAATTTATTTCATTTTTGTTTTTGTGATATATACGAATTATATTTCATTTTAAATTAGGAGTATATTCATCTGATGTAGCGATAATTGATGAACAAATTGAAACTACTTGATTATAATTTTATGGTTAGCCTATGTGAAGGTCAGAAGTTAGTCTTAAGTACGATTAGCTCCAGAGACGGTTGCATATACAAATAAAATTTAGATGCTATATTTCTACCATTATAAACTACATACAGTTTATATTTTAATTCAGAGAAGAAACACACTATGATTATCTTTTAAGCATGAATTTTTATTAGAGATATAGCCATTTTGTTGCAAAAAGCTTCTCATTTTTTTAAAATCATCCAATAAATAAATATCTGCTCTAATATTACTTTAAAATCATTGGAATAAAAAAATATTTTTAAAAACATCTTGTAGTTCGAGGTGCTATATTCAACTTCAAATAAAAACTTCTCTTAATTTGAATCCTTAAATTCAAACATGAATTTACAGTTTAATATTTCTTTTATAATCTAGTAACCTAGTTATATTCTTATTCAGGGTACGTGTAAGAAGACGCTAGAGAATGCTTCAAGTGACCTCAGTAATTTGAAAAGAAAGGCCGTGTCAGTAAGTCTTTTCACTAATTGATAAAAGAAAATAAAAGTGTTTCATCATGATTAAAAATTTTTTTCATAAATTACGATGCTAACATGTTGATCTTATTTTATTTGATTGTTTGCAAACGTAATAACTTTCCATATACTATGATTTTTAATGTGTATGGAATGAATTTTCTACTACCTGAATAATGTATTCCTCTCCCTGTTAACAAAATTATATACTTTTAGATTTTTTCAGAACACTGAGTAAATTCTTAATTAATAATTCATATCCATTTAATTCTCACGTTAGATTTAGATTATTTCGATTCTTAGTTAATATTAAAATGTATGAAAGTTGTTTGATAATTTTGTATTATTTTTTTTTATTTTAATAATCGATTGATTTCATGGTAAAAAGATAATGTTGTATGTGTCGTTCAGTTTCGAAATTTATAATCATTTAAATGTAATTTATAATCATCTATGAGTAATACACTAAAAATACTGGAGAACGTATTTCTTTCTTTTTAAAACATAAAACACTATTCATATAGTGTTCTCTATTCATGAACCCATTCACTAACACATATAAGTAATACACATGTATGTATAATTGTACGTAGAAGAGAACAATAAATCAGTAAGAATATTAATGAATAGTATGTTCAATAAATATTGATACCTAAATGATAAATCAATACATGAGTAATAGCTAGAATTTCAGAATGAAATAGTAAAAAATACAATAAAAGTGTAAAATATTCTTGAAATTATTCTTTTAAACACAGTTTAAAGTGACTATAATTATTGTTTTGAATAATAACACTAACATAAGATGTAGTGCTCAGTGTATGTGAATACAGATACACATAAATAATACTACAGTAACATTTTTACATTATTAATTAATTATCTAAATAGCTATAATTGGGAAATTGAAAATAGATAAGATTTTTTTTCGTCCAATCATACGAAATGCTAGAATATTTCTACTGACCTTTCAGAGGTCATTTGTCCTTAACTAAGAATTTCTATTTTATACTCAGATAAAATAAGTCAGAAAAATTTTGTAAGCTTTTTTGTAAACTGTAAAGTATTTAAATATTTAAATTAATTTGTGTCACATCAAGTAACCTCGTCAACACATTCCATCTCATTTTTAAGCAATATTCAATCGCTTGACCGCCGTTCTTTACAACATGTAGAAAGAAAAACGACTAAATTTTTTTCTTTACGAATATAAATATTAATAGCACGATATCGAAAGGTGTCGTCGTCAAACTTTTGATTAATCAACCAAAATAAAGAGATACATGCCACACCCATATTTGTAACGTCCAATTACCCACGGAAGCCAGCATTTGCATTTTTGACAACAGATTATTATGTGGTCCTGTCATACTTGTGTTATATTGAATGACAGAAATACTTGGTAATGTTCTCTTTTTCATCGCAGATTGATAAAGAATTGAGGTGAGGCGTGACATGTTAGACAAGAAGAAGACATCCGACTCAAATCTTTATATGATGGTGTACCGCATTAACGTTCGAAACTATAACATTTAATATCCCTAAAGCAGATACAAAGTTCGTTTAAGTCTAATTAATTCAATGGTATTATTTAACAGTTATGTTTACTCGACATGGGAAAGTGTTTTCCGAAACTATTTATTTTCCTTCAAATAATGAATTATAATATTGATAATGCATTAATATAGTTTCTGGAAAATATATCCATGATATTGTCTCTGTTTCTTGTTGTAAAATATTGAAATTTCTAATTTAAGATTTGCTATAGAAAAACTTAGAAGAAAGATTAGTTACTTTGAGATTAATCATATCTGAAAATTAAATCTAACTCCTGCCGCACATATTAGCAACATTAGAAATGAAATAATTTTCGTGGTATTTATTACACAAAATTATGAAAAATTTTGATAAATAATTTTATTTGTAATGAAACATTCCATTTACAAAGAAATATTGCTAAAGTAACAAAAATGGGAAAATAATAAATTATGAGCTCTGAACTGAGCTGCGAAGTTGAGCTCGTTGAACTACGAAGACTAAAATAAAAAACAAACTTTCAAATGTATTAAATGTTTGAAAAACATTAAGTATTCTTCATTTTTTATGAGTATTCCATATCATGTACTTTTTATCGTAATTTAAATTTAATAGTGAAATAGGAAGTTAAATATTGAATTACATCTATGAATCATAAGGAAATTATTTGCATGTTTTACATTTGAGTTCTGGAATCATAGAACGTAATGATATGTTGCTTTACGCCAAATAATTTATTTTAAAAGGTTTCTTATGCTAGCTAGTATCTCTCTAATAATGCAAAAGAATGTAAAATACCGTTTATTTATCAAACAAAACGTACACAATAAAGTGTTTTTAAAAATAACTCAAGCAATTTAACACAAGCAACTATTATTCTAATAGTATTCGTTCTGTAGAAATAGAAATAAAAAATGTATGTATGAATACAATAATATGGATAATAATTAAGAAAAAGTGATAAAAAACCGGAAATATTTTATTAAATAACAATATTGGATACAAAAGTTTATCACACATTTTTGGAATTCACACTCAACACGTGAATACGCAATATATGTTTAATATGAAACAAAATATCAATTCTCCAACGAAATGATAAATATTATTCTTACATTAATGAATGTTTAACAATACACAGGGTAACATAAGATATTCCCAAGAAAAAGTTTACGTATATAAACAAAGTATCAAGTATGTATTTCAGAAAAAAAACACATTTTCAAACACACAATTATTAATTTTTTTTTCCAAAACATTTCTGTAATTTAAAATACTTATTACTTCTACAAATATTAACAGTTTTAAACATTTTTTTTTCTCAATTTCTTAGTAGTGTTTCTCACAATTGTATGCATGGATTTGGTTATGCTATTTTTACATCTAATTTTAAAAACTTTTATCTATGAGACACTAATAAAATAGTAAGAAACAGATATGTTTAAATATACGGATATTTTTTTTTTAAAAAAAATTGACAATTGACAATTCCTTATTCCATGTTTTTCCTTTTTAGATACATTTTACAAAACAGTCAGAAAAAGCCCAAAACATTATATTGATTACAAAAAAGTACGTTTACATTTTAAATTCATAACCATCATAAAATATTAACTGTGAAAAAATTTTAAATTTTAAATTAAAGTGTTTTCCTAATAAAACTTTTACTGTTTAATGAAATATTTGAAATGATAAATATTCAAAACTTATATTTGTTTTTTGGATTAATTGTGCATGTTCACTTATGCTGTTTTAACATTATTCGTGAAAAATAATGAAATATTCTTTCTACGTAGTTAGTAAGAAATTTGTAAGAAAACTCTGTTATTAATTTTAAATAGTGCTTTTTCATTTTATTCTAAACGAATCACAATTAAAACTTGGATAAAAAGAATAAAAAAGCTTAAAGTTTAATAGGTTAGTTCAATCATTTCCAACTGAGCAATTAACAACAAAATAAAAGCATTAATTCTGTATTCATCTTCAAGACATGTACATTAAATGAATTAAAACTAAACCTTCAAAACATTGCAAGATTCATCATTTGAAACAATGCTAATTTTTATTCAATTGTATGTGTGAAAAATTATTTTCTTATGATTAAGAGCATTTTGAAATGACCATTCTAAATGATGATTCATTTCAAAACATTATAAGGCTTGGAATTCCTTTTTCTACTTTTTGATTGGGGTAATCTAGTTTGCATTCACTTTCGCCACTTCCATTCTTTCAGACCCTACCCTTATAAAACGATTAATTTTGACCTCTTTCTAACTGAGCAATTTAGCTGTCCACTAACAATTTATTATGCATCGTAGAGAATATTAAGAACAACAGAACTTATTAAAATAATGATAAGCACTTGATTTATTTCTGAGATGCGAGAAGACATTTTGGTTATAGTGATAGGCTTGAAGAAATATAGCCAATTTCTTTCAAATTCTTATTAAAATGAACGTCCAACAGAATTGATAGAGCAATTCCGTTTCAATTAAATGAAATTTCCTATTTAATTAGTATTTAATATTTGTTATTAGGCATTCCTCTTCATTTTTCTTGTTGTACCATAATATAATTTCCCATGAAGAATCTTTGTGTTCAGAATTAAAAATAATTTTAAAAAAATAATTAAATTAAATGTATAGCCCAATTTAGGTAAAAAGAAAACGCTTTTAGTGTTAATGCGTAAATGTGGGATCGCCTAATTACAAAAAACATAAATTTAATTTTGGATTATTTATTAAGTTTTCACTGAAATAGATATTGAAGAGTTTTTTAAAAACCATTTTTAACCTACAACTAATGATTAATAGTGAATTTACAATAAATAACTAGAACTGTCTGAAAAATATATTATAGATTAATACTATTCGAGAATTGATATGAAATATTTTTATATTTATTATAATTGAGATATGTGGCACAAAGTATAAAATTTCCCATACTATTATCAATTTTCCTAAAACTCAAATCAAGTTTATTTAATATGCGTTTATATACTACTAAATTTTTTAAAAAAACATTCATGGTAATTTCGTTGTTAAAATGTTTCACCAATTTTTTCCATACGTATTTCAACTGCCCCATATAATTTTAAACTCATTATGTTTTGTGAAATTTCTGCACATATATAAACGTAAAGTAAGTAATTTGATTCAGGGAATTTTTTAAACTGGATCATCAAAAGATTTGAAAAGATTAAACTTTAAATGTATAATTTTTTATCGCAAAACACTTCAAAGCAATATTTTCGGTTATATATTTTTTTCATAAATTAAAATAATCAAACTCCACCTGTGACTCATTTTATGTTTCTATAAATAATCTTATTTTAAAATATTGTGTCTTTCAGTTAAAATTTAAAACGTAAGAATGTATTGAAATATAGAAAAATGAATATTAGAAAAATGTGAAAATCATAGCTAATATCATTTTTAGTGAATAAATTACTGAAATAAATAGTTCTATTCCAATGTTTTCTGTTTCTAAAACGTGTATCGCGTAATTTTGGCCTTTTTGGGTTCTGCGATCCTTTAAAGACGCTCAATCTATATTCACTCGTAATTATCTTATTTTTTAGTGGAGAGTTTGCGAAACGTCATCAAATTAATTGAAAATTATTTTTTCTCTTAAATTATTCAGATTTCAATTTCTTAAGTATATTGAACAAACATACTGTACGCGCTTAATAAAATAACATTTCAAGCAATACAGGCCTTAAATGGAATCTCTACAGGCCTCTCTAGAATATCACAGCAACAGTATTATGGTGGCTCTTCAACAACAACGCCAGAATTTAAAATGCCTTAATCATTATTTTGACTGGGATATCTCTTTTTATATGGTTGATGAAGCAGAGCAAAAAGAGACCAATCAACTTTTCTTTGGTCAAATGGATCAGGATTTGAAACACCGTCGGGGCTCCAAGGTCAACTATTTCCTCCTTTACGGTGTCGAAAGAAAAAATTCCTCCTCCAAAGGGGAGGGGGACGCAGGACTAGAACTCTAAATGGCAGCACAGCTTAAGACTACTAGTGCATATGCCCCTGATGCCAAAATTTTGCCACTGTATATCTTACCAAGAAATCGCACATAAACCAAAACTAATGATATTCTGGCTTATGGTGCATGTGTCAACGAGACCCAAAACTCAACTAGATAAGCAAAAACTACAGACGCCGAATAGGAACTGTCCAAAACATAGCTCAGTCCAACAGGAAGGGGATGTAAGTCAAATGCAGTAATGGATGGAAAAAGCGACTTTCTCTACAAATACGATTAAGAATATTTCACCTCATTCATTAACGACGATACTGTGACGACTCTCTTCAACAACACGAGAAGTTGTATCGCCTTAACAACTAGCCCTAGAGGGACGTCTCTTTTAGTCTAGTAGGTAAGAGCGACGGATCATCTATTATTCAGACCCAGTGGTGAAGAGTTCGAAACGCTCGCCGGCAACCAAGGTCAACTCTCTTCCACTCCACGGAGTTAAAAAGCATCACTACTGAAATTCAATGAGATAATTCAAATATTAAAAAGTATAATGCAGTCATCTTGAAAACAAAAATTTTTGTTACTTTTGTTTTATTTTAAGGTATCCGCCTACCTTTAAAACGTGATTTTCGGTCAAAAAATTGATTTTTTTATTTAGGGTAAATTATTAACGCCAGATTTCTTAGCTTTCTAGAACAGTTTCAACTTTGTTTCTATCTTACATAGAACTTGAGTTATAAGCATTTTAATAATAGTCTGTGTCAAATTTTAGAACTGGAAGTAGCATTCTGCTACCGAAAATGGAACTTCAATGTTTGTTTGTCCTTGATATTTTACGTAATATTGACCTCAAAATATCTTCCAACATACAAGATGAATTTCCAAAGACCCAAAATGCAAATGAATATTTTTATGGTGTAATATGATAAAGAGTACTGAAGGAAATTTTTCTTTGTTTGAAAACTGGGAAATTGGAAGCATATAATGCAATTATACAATTTAACAAAGGACATCAAGGCTGCTTAAAAATCTTAAATAAGCTGGACATTGAAAATACGAGCTACTTCACTATAAAGGGATACAAAAAGTTGGATTACAATCGAATCAGGGAATTGAAGTGTTATACAACACTTGTTAAATGTAAGATAACTTATTTAAGTAATACAGATAATGAACTTTACAAATCATGGGCCTCTTAATGTTAAACGTTTATTTAATTAGGTGAGTGTTTGGATTGAAATGTATTTTCAGCTTTTTCTCAAATTCAAGAATTTTATATTTTGCTTCAACGCAAAACATCGTATTGAAAAAAGTTATGTATATACTGTTATGAAGCTTTTATGGAATACTCTATGAAAGTGAATTCAGGACTTGAACCTCTCTTATTGTTATAATTTGATTACTCTGCATTTTATTGATGTTAAAAGTCATAACTTATCACAAATTTGTTCGTTTTTTCTGTATGTTAATGTACGGCTTCCTATAAATATCTAATTTTCATGGTTATAATTGTGAGAGAGGCATAGATCCTAAATTAGGTTCAATTCATCATAATAAAATTTACAGAACTGAAATATCTCTATTTAAATTTTAGTTTTGGTGTTTTGCACAGTTGCCATTTTACTGCTATTTTTAAGTATTTTTTGAGCTGAAATATTAAAACAATTATTAATTTATGCAAATTTTACATTGTATTTTACTTTTTCAGCCATATCTTATGGTATAATGCATATAAAAAGTTATTTTTTCAATTATTTAAAAAATCCTTCTTCGAAGGTAGGCGGATACCTTAAGAAGTCAAATCGATGATTTTTCATATTTGTCAAGTACTGTATTATATATATCCTAATTATTTCTACGTATGAAATATAGAATGGTCACCGTTAACGGGATGATTGTCTGCAGTCGTGTACATGTTTGCTAGAAGGAAAATGACGATTATTAGGGGAAGGGTAGTCTCCTCCCCTTTTTTTTAGGTGAACATTAACCTTTTTCTTCTTTTAGCTATCTAAAGCTACAAATTTATAAATAAAATAGTCGTATAGGATCTGATGTCTTGTCACCTAATTACTTTTCTTTCATTTCTTTAAATATTTAATTTTAACATTTACTTTACGAAAATGTGTACAAAAATTAATATTATGTATCGAAACTCGGTTGTTAGACTCATTCTTGCAGGCTAATCATTTCATAAAAGCACCGCAGCAAGAAATGGAGATTCAAGCAGGAGGTGTAGTGTGTGTTGATAGGAAGTGTAGACAATATGGATGAACGTGTGGAAGTCTAGACCAGGCGGAAACAAAAACACATAAAGCGATTAAAACAGAGAGACTAAACATATGACTCAGAAATTTTATTTAGAATGTACATCTTTCTTTTATAATATAATATAATAATTTTATAATACAATTTTACTTGCATATATAGCAGTATAATGGAGTATGAAGCAAGATCTCTTGAGTAAATTAATTAGTTGGATTGTGGCTAATTATCATTTTTTTGATGTTTATTTTAAGCAAGTCATACATTTTAAAATTATCATTAATCAATCAATGCTGATTTTAATGCACGTATGATAACATGCATTATAATGTATATATAATTTTAATACATAACTATTTAATCTTAAAACATGGGTAATATTACTTCATTTTTCTTAAAGAAAAATATAGTGTACAACATTAATCAAATTTTCAAACAGTATACTTTCGCTCTAGTATTAAAACCAAATCTCAACAAAGTTGGCAAAAACTTTACACTTTTATTTTTTTTCCTAAATTCCCTCACCCCCAATCCACTGCTATTTTTGGTTAACATAATTTTTTACCCCGCTTCTCCCTCCTCTCCACTTCTAATTTTTAATCTTCTCTACTATTGATAGAGAAAGTGCCAAGCCATGCAGCGACCATTTTCATTACTGGCTCTTGGCAAAAACCACAAATTGTTTCTGACCAAGCTGTGTTTACATTTAATGTAATGAAATAGGAAAGTGGCTCTTAACGTTTTTTAATCTGTAGATCTCTTTAAATTGATTTTCTTATTCTGTATTATTTTTTTAAAATAGTTACTGTTAAGTTCAGTATTACCTGCCTGAGCCATATGATACAAAGAACATAAAATAATACATGAAGGATAACACTATGTAAAGGATAACACTACGCATTTTCGTATATGCATCATTTCTTATTTTATACTAAAAAATTTTAAAACATGAATTAAAATTTTAATTTATTTATCAAATGTTTGTGAAAAATACATATCATGTAGTGTCCATATTAACCGGAGACTAAAACTCATTATATGTCTTTTTCCCAAATCAACTTTAGGTTGTTGTAAACCAGCGGTCATGGTGGACTCGCGGCCGACGTTCTTTATTTAGAGTCTTCGTTCGACCCTTGATACTATTAAAAATATGTCATGCAGCGGGGTTGATGCAAGTTAAATATAGTCGAGGTTCCATGTCGTCCTGTCGTCGGGGTTTGGAAATTTGGAAAAGAGAAAAGAGAGGTCAGTCGTCCTCCTCACTTGACTTTAGAATTGTACAGTATCTAGTAGTTTTCATGTTGCTGCTCAGTGCGACGTTAATACCCGATTACAATCAGAAACCCGAGCCCTTTTTTTATTTTATTAATATTTCTGCTGCTATTTAGTAACATGTAATATACGTACTATTACTATTATGTACTACTATTACTATATGTATGTACTACATACTATTACATTATGTACTAGTAGGCAGTACGCATACAATTTTAAAACTTTATTACATTATTTCAATTAAGAACCTGGCTTTGTGAAAGAACCTTAACTTATGTATATCAGCATTTATTTGTAAGAGATGTAGTGAAGAAGAAAATATCAAATAGAAGTTGAAGATATTAGCATGTTTACCAATAGGAAGAAGATTAACATGACTGATGTGGATACGAAATTGGTGCAAAAAAAAGGAGAAATTAAATGATCATCTGAGAACAGAAATATCACTCAGAAATAGTTACTGGTGAACTCACTGATACAAGAATCGAATCCTTTTTGGGTGTTGTAGGGAAAAATAAAAATTTCAGTTACATAATTTGGTTAGGAGCGTTTCACATTAGTGGTAACGTTTTGATTTGGATTATTCTTCGATAGAGTAAAGATATTTTCAAGATTTCCTTGACTGATTTTTTGTTACGTCTCGATATCTCAGAACCATATTAGCGAAGCGGGGTGTTACAAGTAAAAAAAAAGACTGCATTCAAGATTTAACATTCATATTATAATATATCTAAAATTGTTTCTTCATGTGTTTTTCGCAGGATTATCTGGAATTTTAAATGATCTCATCCATTATTAGTTAGCAGTCTCATAAGAAATTTATTATGACGTTAGAAAATATTTGCTAAAGCGGAAATCTTATTACTGTTGTTGGACAGATCTTTTTAGCTATCAAATAACTTATATTTAACGCTTAATTCCTGAGAGAGATTATAGGTACTCCTCCCTGTATGACCTATATACTTAACCACCAGCTGACGTCCAATTGAGTTTCGACCTGTAATATCGGAAATATCCTTTCTCAGCTTGAGTGTCGGTCAGTGGCGAATGATGACACGATCAATGAGGTGGTACTGTAGGTTTGCTTTTTTAGTCAGTTTCATTCAAAATGACCAATCATTGAGTAAAATAGTTATTTTTATATATTTCAATCGCAAGGTAGTATAAATGCGATGAAAATAAAAAAAGTTAGCATCATTTGGAGAAATTGTTAATATACGAAGGAAAACTATCCACATTTAAAGGATAATAAAAAACCATACAAGACTTATGAAGCTGGCAAAATGGTTACAATAAAATATGTGACTCGAATTTGGGACATCCAATAATTTCAACAATTTTAAAGGATAATGTTAGATTAAGAGAAGCGTTAAAATCATCGTCAGGATTTAAAAGTATACTAACTAGGCGGTTGAAAGGTCTTATTTATGAGTTGGAGAAATTATTAATAATATGGTTTGACAAGCAGATGTCGTTTATAATTCAACTAAGGCACACAGTACTTTGAAAAATTGAAAGCACACGAAGGCAAAAACACGACAGAATCATTTACAGCAAGTCATGCATAGTTTCAAAGGCTTGGGCCTAAATTCAACCTTAATAACTGGAGAATCATCGAAAAAGCAGATGTAGAAAACAACAGAAAAATTTGTTGACGAATTGGATGAATTATTCAAAAAGACAACTCTCCGTAACATTTAATGTTGATAAAACCTGTCTTTGGTGGGAAAAAAAATGCCTTAAAGGTACTATATGCACAAAGAAGCTAAGGCAATTCCCGGTTTCAAGGCTTTAAAAGATGCGATTACGTTGTTGTTCGGAGTGAATGCCGCTGGATTCAAGTTAAATATTTTCCTGATTTATCATTCGGAAATTCTCGTGCGTTAGAAGACGTAAGTAAAAACCTTCTGCCCGTCCACTATTGGGCCACTAAAAAGGGGTCGATGACGCAATCTTTATTTGAAAATTAGGTTTTGAAAAGCTTCCTCTCCTCAATTCACCATTATTGTTTGAAAAAGGATGTATCTTTTAAAATTATTCTTCTGCATGTTCTTCAGGGCGCCACTGCCTCTTGATGATCTACATCCATTTGTATGTGTAGTGTCTAAAACTTAACTGCAATTCTACATCCGATGAACAGGGCTCTACAGCTACATTCAAATTGTTTTATTTTCATACGAATTTTTTCGAAGCTGTAGTAGCAACAGAAAATGATGCAATGAGCCCTCGTGGGTTTCGGAAATCGTACAGCAATTTAGAAAGCTTTTAAAGATTAAATCGGTATGAGATGAAGTGACAGATAAATCAGTGCAAAACATATGGAAAAACTGTATAACAATGTTTCGCGAACAATATCGAATCGTTTGACAATCTTAAAACTAACTGGAGTAATTCATGCAATTGATGTTTACGCCAATGCGCTTAATTTAGATATTTAGGTGGCAGATATTGATGGATTAACGGATTATGTCCATGGAAAGCTAAAAATTGAGAAATTAATAGAGTTAGAAGTATTGCAACATTTGGAATAGGAAGAAGAGAAAAGATGTGAAGGAGCGCGTAAGAAATTTGCGGTGTATAGGTTAGCTGGTGTGTTCTCCAAAATTAATGCTGCTGTGTAGGAACTTAGAGCTATGGATCCAAATACTGAACATTTTAATAAAGTTTAACGTAAGATGATTGAACTTATAACCGATGTAGAGAAATGTTCCTAGAAAAAAATTATGAAGTAAATTAAAACAATTAATTTCTTTTCGACTATTCATCTAGGACCTCCACTGCTTAAGATACAACTTCTATTTCATCATCGTCATCTCTCTTATGGATCCTCTATAGCTATAGATAACCAAATAAATAAATGATAATATGTACATATGTTTATTTTATTATGCATATATTTGCATATTTTTTTTATAAAGAATGCTCCTATATTCGCGACATATGCTCCTTGCCTATAGACCAATACGTTTAACGATTTAGTCGCAGGAGTGGAACTCCGTAGGAAATTGAACCGTTTTTGTTTATAATATATATCGACTTGTTTAAGTATATGTTTAAATCGTTATTACACTTTCATGATAATAATAATTTTTGAAATATGAATTATTTAGAATATTCAAATGTGATTAAAACATTAAATGTTTCATATTAACTTTAAAGCTGGCGCACGTGTTTGGAAGATAACTCGAGTTGAATTCCGATTTTTAGCTCTAGACCAGAGAGTACTACACATGTCTGCACTTGAATATTCTACCAACTCACTTTGATTCACTTTGATTGGGTTTGATAATTCCCAACTTATCCACCATTCGTATTTTAAAGATACGTGCGATTGTTAAGATAAGTTTTTGTTACGTTTATAAAACTACTTGAAACCAACAACAAATAATATCTACTTGAAAGAAAATAACTGAAAAAGCATAAAAATGAACTTGCGAAAGAAACTGTTTACTGAAGAGATCTTGTCCACGTGCAAAATGAACAAAAAATTAAAGTCCAAAAGTTAAGAAGAGCCAGAAGTAGATGCAGCAAAATCAGAGGTAAACAATGCCAAAAGAACAAGCGACCTAGAATCACGACATACAGCTGTGAGATATGCTTTAAATTATTATTTCTAGTTTCTCTTAATATATTTACTCAGGCTGCAATACTAGAATTCAATGACTATGAAGACGAATTTCATCCCTCTTTTACATATAAATTATAAATTGATGTTCTGATTCAATAATGAGTTCATATCTTTTGATTACAATTGTTTGTAGTTCCCCACAATATTAACCGCATTTGATTTTTAACATGTTTTGGAAAATGGTATCAACAAAAATGTGTGGGCATATAATAAAGTTTAGATATACTTACGTTCAAAGATTAACAACATAATATATCATGATTATATAATGATTGCATTTCATTTGCTTAAGGTATATTTATATTGCTAAGATACATTAGGTACATTTAATTTAATACTTTATTTCGTCTCTTGTTATTTTAATATCAGAACATAATGTTACTGTCTACTTTAATAAATTATCTTTTGCCTTTATTTTAATATTTAATGTACTAATTAATTTTTATGGCAGAAATGTCTGATTTTATTCTTTTTGTTGGCAATGGCAATGATTTTGTATTTTAAAATATTTTGCTTTTAAAAATATAAATGCATTAGAAATTTGAAGAAGCTATTTTCTTTTCATTACAGTTATTGCATTTGTGAAGTATGGGGCTCAGAAGTACGTTTACTGTTAACTAATTAATATTCATTTTAGGGAACCAGGGATATAGATTGGGAAAATGATTATTTCCCAAATATAAAGACACGAAACCTTCCTAGTCTAATGAACTCGTTAACAAATGTGAAGGCCTTTGATAACCCGAAGAAATTTAAAAACAATCAAGTGTTAACACATGTTATATTGAAATTAACAACGTCAATTAAACTTTTAGAAGCCCAAGGTGCTATTATTTTAGTTAACATTTAAAGTCTATTAAAGTTTAGTTAATTAACCCAAAAATGTTGTACCTGATTACTTTTCAAAAATTTATCTTGTTTTGATGTATATTTTACATGCCCGCTTACACCAGTAACGAATTTAATCTTCAAAAATATTTCATTATCAATTTCTCCTGAATATTTTATTGGAATGAAATAAAATATATGTTATATATATGTCTGATACCTGCTTTCACCACTAATGAACTGAATTTTCAAAAATATGTCGTAATAAATTCCCCCCATTTTTTTATTCGATTGAAGTGAATCAAATAGGAAAATTAAGTATTGTATTTACTTATCGATTTATGATTACCTTAAATCATATGTAAGCTGGAATCAAGACATGACTGAAAATGAATAAGATTATTCCGAATTTGAAGGAGTCATTTTTTTTCCCGAGCATTCCAAACTTCGTCTTTTTAGTTTAGCTTCCTTTTTGGAATGTTTTAGCGTCAAATGATTTTAATATTGATTTACTGTTATTAGCCGTCCTAGGGTCTTTTGTTTTAGGTGGAACACTTTTGGGTTACCTGATCACTTTTCAATTTTTTATCGTTTGCTTCAGTTTGTATTACATTTTGCTTAAATATATTTAATATGCAATTATATATTTGTCGTTTGCTTGAATTTCGATTACAGGTAGCTGATATAGTATTCCATTTAATAATTTATCGTTTGCTTTAATTTAAATTACATTTAACTTATATATATTTAATTTAGTAATTTATCGTTTCTCTTAATTTTAATATCCGAAAAGTTTACCATTGTTCATTTCTAAATATTTCCTTTTATTCATATATTTAATTGAGTAATTTAATAATAATTAAAAAAATAAAATCGCACCTTGGGTGGTTAAATCTGTTTTTACAAAACTTTGCTTAGAACTTTTCAATTGATTTTTTAAAATTGTTTTCGTTGTTATTTTATTTCATGTCATTCCAAGGACTGTTTGATACATTTATTTGTTCTTGTGGTTTCTATTTACGTTTTTTCAGTCTCTTCAAATAAGGAATGATGTTATTTAATGAACATTAGTTTAAATAAAATACACTTACTGACGCTTAAGTACCTTTACATCATAATTTCACTAAATAAATTCTGAAAAAATCACATTTCATTGCAGCGTTTGCGGGAAATATATGCTACCTTTCACGATGGTATAAAGGGCATACTTTCTGGTAAGTTAATATATCATTTTATGATAAACAAATACTTAGTTCGTAAAGCACTTTAGGATGTCACAAATCTGCGTACATATCTTAAGTTGCATTTTTATTCTTTCGAAACGCTTCATTGAATTTCATTTATTGTCTTTAGACGTATTAGTACAAAAATAACTTTGAAATTAGTTGAATGATCTTTCTGAAAAAAGTAAAAAAACGACATCGATCATGAATATTTCATGAAATGACATTCAAAAACACTATTTACCTTTTTGTCATTTTTTTTCCATTTTAATTTTTATTTGTAATCCATTAATAAATAAAAATCATTTTAACATGATGACAAGTTGAGAACCTTTCATTAAATATTTCTAAACAATGGCGTAGAGATCGAAATACTGTGATGGTGACAATAATATTTTTTCAACTTAATTGTAATACAATTAATTTTCTTAAAATAATTCCTTTTAAATTGCTATCAAATGAATTCTTAAAATACGAATTTTATTCTTGCTTTTTCTTTAATAAATAATACCACGCAGAAGGCACTTGCCACAAAAATGTTCGTTCTTTTGTGTATTTATAGTCAAGCAAAAAAATTTCTAATAAAAAGGAAATAACGATAGAAAAAATTAGGGAAAAAAAGATGGAGTAATGAGACATTCCAAAGCTATATCAAAACTTAGGCTAATGTTAAGTCATGTTAAATTTAAAAAAATATATAAAACATTTGAAAAAAAAATGATTATCTTATATTTTTTAAAACAATTGTGTTCATGTGAATTTATCGATTAAAGTTGGAGTTATTTTCTACACATAAGCTTAAATGATTAATCTGCAACAGTTTTAAAATGTTTTATTACCACTTATAAATTTAAATAAAATAATGCGTAAGCTTTAGAAAGAAAGTCATTTTAAGGCAAAAGAGTGTAATATAATCTAATTTAATTAATCTATTTCTAAAGTAATTATCTCCTTTCCTAAATTCTTGATTTAATGCTATTAAATTATTAAAATCTTTTATGCCTTAATATCGACTTTTTAATTTTATCCAAATATAGGTTATCTTTTATATACGTTTATGACTGTCAAGTACTTAACTAACCCACGCCTTGACGGAAACTCAGGCTATTTCCTTCTTCAAATATCTTTTTAATGATACTGACAATGGTGCTTCAGACACCTTGCCTTTCTGGAAGACTCTTCTTATTTGTTCGGGGCTATTATAGTCTGATTTTTTACAAACGCGATACTATTCACTTTTTTTTCAATGAAGAATTCTGATTGATAGACCTCAAGAGTAGATTTTATTTCTATCATTTCCGTGAACTTGTCGAGTGCCAACGTTTGCCTGCAACCTCTTTCATTTTTGAGCGTTCGGATTATCGTAATTTAGTTGCTTGGTGTATATAAATGGCTTGGATCATATTATTAGATCAAAGCATTGATATAAGAGGTAGATATATTTTGATTCTATTCCTTCAAAAGTTTATATTTTTTTTTTTATCAACGTTGCATTTTATTTTAAGATTATATATATTAAGATTTTATTTTAGATCAGATTGCGGTAGGTGCGTAAATTGATTATTTAAAAAGATTATTAAGTGATTACATACTGTAAGAGATTTATTTTAAGATTGTATCTTTTATGGATTTTTTAAAGAGATCATATTGCGGTGAATGCGTAAGGTAAAAATTGATGTTTTCATTTTTGAATCATGAATAAGTAGTCTTTATTTTTATAAGGCTAAACTTCACAAATTACATTCTGTGATTCTTATACCGTTTATCAGAAGGCAAAAAGTTTTGTTTCGTGAATTTGAATAATAACATATATAGTTCTCTGTGTACTTAATTTTATTCACTTTAGTTCCAGTTGTAATTGTGTTCATCTGAAACAGAAATTTTTTTAAAAAAATAATGATTACGCCTAACAGAAAATGGTTAACATAAGCAATAAGAAAATATTATTCAATTATTTATCAAAGCAATTAAAATACGTATTAATTTTTTTAAGAACTAGGTACTTGTTTTAATGACATTTATATATATCATATTTGAACTGAATATTTTATTATTCAAGATACAAAGTTGATTAACAATAAACATTTCACAAAAATATATTTATTTTATAAATAAAGTTATTGACACTTTTGTACATTTTATCCAGTAAAATCAGTTAGGTTGTATAAATAGTTGTCATTTGTCAGACATGTACTTCTTTGGCTTCGTGGTCTCTTAAAGATAGGTCTGTGATTATTCCTAAAATAAAAATGCATCAGTATAATATCATGGTATATAATATCATGATATATATAATGGTATAATTAGCAGATAATGGTATAATGATATATATAATGGTATAATTGATAATAAGCAGCACTTCCAAAAAAGGATTCTACACATTTTACCATAATACATAAAAACAATTCAATATTTTATTCTTTTTAATAATTTGTTATAACAATCTTAAGAAATCTTATAAATATAAGTGGTTCTAAGAAAATGATAAAAGATAAATAGCATCAGAGTCCACCTTCGTAGGCAAATTATTTGAATGATATACAAAATTACTCTGTTTAAGATATTGTAAGAAGTTTTAAAAGGTTGAATAAGAAACACCATCTTCCGATTTCTAAATTTTCATTTACTTGTATATTTTGTAATGTATACGTTATTGAATGAATGTAACATTAAATATTTTCAATATGTTGAAACATAACCACTAAAAAAGTAAAGTAAAAAGCTAAAAGTAATGTTTCTCTAATTAAATGTTTTTAAAATGTAAGTACTTAAATTAGGAATAGAAGATAAAGCACAAAATATAATTTTTAAAAAAGTATATTTTTCATGTTCTTTGATAAACTACAAATTTGATAACAAATTATTACTTTGGTATGTAGGGTGATAACATTTACACATTTTGATATTAAGATAATTAATTTTTATAGAAACTAAAATTTATAAATTTGGTATGTAAACTGTTTAATAGATATTTTACAAAATCTAGAAAAGGGTAAGAAAAGTTAAATAAAAGATATTAATGGTTTAATTTTCGATTTTTTGGAATTGCGTACAAAATAAAAGTTCCTTTATACCTTAACGATGAGCATGGAATCTTTAGGAAAACGTAAGAAATATTACGAATACGAATTTTTCTCTTTCCTTTCAATAAAAAATTAGTTGTCAAACATTCTATAATTTTGAATATTAAAAATCTCAATGTATGGGAAAGAGATTTGTAAGCATTTAATTAGTGATATTTAGAAATCTCCTTTTATGATGCCAAAAGCCTTAACCGTTCAATACTTTAAAGTAATTTCTATAGGACCCTCATGTCCTAGTATTTATTTTTAGGAAACTAAATGTTATATATAGACACATTATTATGTAATTTATCGTAATTATTAAAATTCCTTATGTTAAGGATTGCCATAAGAACTTCCATTTTTCCACATTCATAAGATATATTTGTGGTACAATATCTTAAAATTGCATTAAAGTACTTTGAATTTGACGATAGTGAAAAGATTACAGAACACTGATCATTAATGAAAAATATGTTCCTATAAACGACTTTCATGTGGCTCATTAATTACTGTCAAAACTTTGCCTTTGAGTTACAGATAGAAGGAAATTATGGTTAATATATTTTCGAATAGATTCAAGATTTTGGAGGAGAAGGTTGTAATATGTGAATAAGAAGATATTTCAAAACTGAAAATCTGAATACGTTATTGTAATAAGAGACCACACTCAAATAATTACATAGGTATAAAAATACTTGAAAATGTGCATTACTTTAAAAACTCTCATCATTAAAATTTCAAAATGCTTCAAAATGATTCCTAAAAATATTCGACATAAAGCAGAAGCTTGTGCACTTTGCAATCACGTTACTGTTATATCTAATGCAATTGCACTTTCTAAATATGCAAATATCGTAATGAAATTTTTAATGAGGATTTAATTACCTATTGCAGATAGCAGTCAGGTGATTTTTTTCTGTTCATGTACCAAAAGAATGTGGAAGAATAATAAATGCAACTTATTTTAATCATATTATGAATTTATGGAGAAAAAAAATTATGACCCGATTACTCTTGGTTTTCCCGAACCTGTTCTTGTGAGAGATCAGTAAAAAATCAAAACTTAACATTAATCATATTGTTTATTTATCACTTGTCTTACATTTATTCTTCACAAAAATTACTTTTGCTTTACGAACATAACTGACCTAATTATAAAACTGTTTTAATATACAGACTCAACAACATGTGATCTTTAGATTCTAAGGATGTTTATAAAGGGCAATTTTTATAAATGTCAGAATAAATTAATTCTAAAATATGTCATAATTTTAATTGGGTTCATAGATTTATTCTGTATTTGCTTCTGATTTATAATAATATTTATGTTTCGAAATTAAATAAAATTTCATGTTCTTTACCAACGAAAAATTTTATTTCTTACCACTCACCAAGTCAGAATAAATTATAATACATGTCAATGCTTGGAAAAAAAAATAATCACACGAAAGGTAAAAAAAATGGAAGTGAAAACGTAATCACAATGACATAAGCTATCGAAATCAATGAACAGCTAAAAGCAACCATGTTTGTAAACATATCAAAAATAAGTTCTTTTTCTTTTTGTTACGTGCGTTCGAATCTCCATCCAATGGTTACGGTTAATGCCGATTTATGTCAAAAACTAGTGATTGTTCTGAAGACGAATTAGCGCTAATTATCAGTATTTGGAAGACATAAACAGAAGTATTTTCAACTTCCGGTTCATAGAAGCGTTAAAGCAGAACGATACAATATATCTGAAACAGAGAATTGTCTACGCAAAATGCATTCGAACACTTACTTATCTCTAAAAGTTTTTGTAAGTGGATTATTATTTACAAAAACGATTTTAGTCGTTTTGGGACAGCGGTTAATAAGGTCTAGATGATTAAAATAGCTTAACAAATGATTTTAGTAATATAGGAAAACAATTTCTTAATGTTCAAAATAATTAAAATAGCCGTAGAATTAATTATTTGAAAAAGGGAAATTAAAGCTGGGAATATATTAAAACTATTGAAACATTTTTTCAATTAAAATTGTAAGACTGTTTTTTCACAAGAAGTTAAAATATTGAATTTCTTAAATGAGCTTTGCATTATTTTCTTTTCTATGTACTTCAGCATAATGTGAAATACTGAAATAAAAAAATGCTCCTGAAGTAATTTAACCAATATGCAGCAGTTAAGTAGTCAAATGAAATGCTTCCATGTATTGTGTGAGTGATAAGTACATATATAAAATATTTGTTACTTCCTAAATATTGACAAATGTTTAATGCAAAATATGTTAAAATTTTTGGTTTGAGTCAATGAATCAGTAAAAAACGATTTTTATGAAAGAAATGTTTTCAAAAAAACATTTTAATTTCCCATTATAAAGATTTGGGGACTCCGAATAAATATTATGTATGAACTAAGAGGTTGGATATTATTTGTTATTGGTAACAGTTATTATTTTATTTTCAACTATTTTATATATTTTTTTAATTCCATGATTATCAGTGATATAAGTGATGAAAAGATAATTACATTCGCTAGTTTTCCTTAGCATAAGTTTGCATAGTGTGGAAATTTAGAGAAAGATCTTCCAACTCAGGTGTCGTCCTCGTCACTTTATCGAAGCTCTAAATTACGAAGTCCGTTGCCGATAGTTCTCGTGTTATTTCTAAGTACAACGTAAATAAACATAGATTCATAGTATGTATTATGTTATACTGACTTTTATATACATTAATTTATCAACCAATTTGTTAACATTTTACTTGCTAAGAAAGATATCTTGACAGAATTGAAGTAATATTAAAAGCAAAATGCTTTTTCAAGTTTTCAAATGCATGTAAAACAAAAAAGAAACTAAACAGTTATCTTTAATTAATACATTCATCATTAAAATGTTTTTTTTCGACAATGCCATAACAAAACTTGTTTTTTTTTTAATATAAAATTTTAAACAATTGGGATTTCAGTAAAATTACCTAGAAATAAAACTAAATTTTTTACAATAAATGTTGAAAACTGTTTAAAAAAAGAAAACGATAGCACCATTTTTATAACTCTCTACTCTGAGGAAAACATTTTCAGATGATGCATTTCAGATGCAGGTGTTGTAAAGTATTTATAATAGAAGTGCGGTTTAGCTTATTTGAACAAAATAAAATAAATCCTAATCAAAGTTATTTTTATAGCTCGATGAAAAAAATTTAAAATAAAGTGAATTTGTAATACTTTGATGCTTTGTTAACCGATGTTTATAACTGCGCTTTGTTATTAATGCTAATACTTAATTATTTTTTTTATTTTCCATTTACTAGAAAAAAACACTTTTTATTCAAACATTATAGTTGTAATAAACAGTTAATATTGTACATGCAGTTTAAATGCTAAGAAATATTTTAGGCATATTGCCTCTTGTGACATCCTTTGGTTTTCCTATCAATTTTCACAAAATAATATTTACATACAGTATATTTATACATTTATAAATGTTAGAAAAATAATATATTACCATAGTCCTATATTAATTTTCAGAAAAAGTTATACAAGTGTGACTATTTGAAGTAAAAAGGATACATTTTCAAATAAAAAATATTAAAATGGAAAATAGGGTAGTTTTATTTATATAGTGCGCGGGGAGAATCAAAATCATTATCTTATAGTTTTGATTAAAAGAAACTAGTTATTTCAGCATAAACCTCGACTACACACAATCACTTAAGTGTTCTAAAAAAACAATAATAGTGGCTCCTTTCTGCACCAATAATTATGGCAATTTTTTTAAAGAGTGAAATAAATCACCATGCATATACAATAATACTGAAAATGACATAATCATTTGCTGTGTTGGAATTTCTACTTTGTGACGGTAGGTACTTACCAGCAGTATAATCCTTTTACTGAATGGATTCCATGAGGACCCCGGCAGGATTTTGGTTGGCTGTACCTGGCTCGTTTGTAACTATTTTGGCTCGGAAACCCAAATGATCGGCAATGTAGTAAACTTGGCGATGGATTCCGTGCTCGTCGACGAATCCATAACTTCCTGTCACAACACCTGCTCCATCACTCTTTTCTTGCCTGTGCTGTTCGCCGTGGACATCCTTGATTGCGTAACCGAAACTGTATGGTATGGGCTCGAAAGGCTGCGCGTGAATAAAATGATTACAAAAGCTTCAGTAACAATTAACGAAAAAGAAAATCAAGGCTTAAAAATAAAGGATGAGTTAAATGAAGCGATTGTTTTAACAAGAGCCTATATATCTTTATATCTGGGAATTATAAAATATTAGTTAAATTATAATCAATTAAAATTACTGAGCAATTACGATGTAGGTGTATATATATTTACTTACAAAAATGAGCTATGAAAAAAACATTTTTGAATAAATTCTATATTTTACTAAGCTATTCAGGTCTAAAAATTCTAATCTTTATTATACATGTGTCACAAGATACAAGTATCTTTATCACAAAATTGGATGTACTTTCATTTGAAAACATGTGATACAAAATATAGTTATTAGGTCAACATTTCAAATTAGCTTTATGTTGAAATTTTAAAGGCTAATTAAAAAACTTTATTTTAAATTTTGGGATGAAGTAAATATTTATATAAACGTTATATCAATTAAATTAATACATTTTTCTAATTACATTACTATACTCATTCAATTCTTTAAATTACTGCCTCTAACCAATTGATTAAAAATTATTATATTTATTTAACCGAATAAATTATTAAATATTTTTAATATCACTCCATTTGGCATAATCTGTAACTTTTACAATATATATATTTCACATTGGTCGTATAATGGAAATATTATTTCAGTAATTAAAGACGAATTTTAGTTGGCAAGAGATGGTATTTTTCTAACTGTTTTTTATGAGGTAAAGATATAAACATATATTATTAAACCTGACAGACATACTATTTTGTTGCTATATTAATTTTCTGTAAATACTCGTATGCAAACAACAAGCGTTGTACACTTGAGGGTTTCAAAAATAGATCTCAATTATTATTTAAAAGAATGCGACGTGAATTATTACTTGCTTTTCGAATCAGAAGATGATCTCATGACTTCAAACGTGCGCCTTTTATAATTTTTTGCCTCAATTTTTAGAATTTTGAAACTTGCTTTTATGCTATATACATATTTAGATTTTTAATTAAATGTAATATTTATTATTTTAATAATTATACTGCTAAAGGATGTTTTACTTTTTGTTGGTGAAATAGTTTTATTGATTCATGCGAATTTCATGATGCTGATTTCATAGGAATTAGAATATTTGTATAAAGACCCAGTTCTTTCAAGCACTATATTCGAAATTTCTTAAAATTAAAAATGAGTTCATACGCAAGATAAAGATTTACAATGCTTCTAAAAAATTCAATATGTTTCTTCAAAATATGCATTAAGTATATATTAAACATACACCCCTTTTAATTTGCTTTTATATTCTTGTTATTAGGATATTTCCCCAACCCTAAACTAAAAAAAGGTCAATATTTCTCAATTACGTTCAATCGCTAATTATTGTCCGATTCATACAATTTATCTCACTTATTCTGTCTTTTCTATTTCTAGTGAAAAAGATATGTTTATAGATTCATTGCCAAATACATACTAACAATTTTATTGCAAAGGACATATTAATATTTTCATTGTAAATATATATGAACATTTTCGTTTCAAAAGATTTATTAATATTTTCATTATAAAATATGTGTTAATATTTTCATTTTAAAGGATATATTAATATTTTCAATGCATGAAATATATTAATATATAATGTGCTATGTGTTTTAAATGAATTTTGTGTTTTATATCCATTAGGTTTCACACTCACTGAGTCGGATAAATTTATTCAGTCAATTTTGTGATATTTTTGGAATTGAAGATTATTTTTTAATACAACTTTTGAATTGAATTTATAAATTTAAGTGTAATAAAATTGGCTATGAAGCTTAAACAAAGAGAAATAAAGGAATTTTTCTTAAAATTGAAAATTGATTATTTTTCATATCTGTTTATAATCTCATAACTTAAATCTTTGTTTTGGGTTTGGTATAGTTTAGATAATAGATATTAGGTAAAGTATTACAATATATGTTTTTTAAAATGAAAATGAATCAAAAATTATGATTTGTGAGAAATTTAAGTACCTCTTCTAAATTTTACTGTCGCTTAAAGAATTTTTACATTCCAATGTATGTGATAAAAGACTTTACAATTTTTGAAAAAGTAGTTATAATCTGCAATATTTAGTGGAATAAAAAATTTGAGAGAATGTTTTGTTAGACATCAAACCATGAAGCAAACCATTTATACACAAAACATACGGCATGCATTATTTTAAAATGTTTATGAGTTTGCATATTAAAGAACAGATAAACACAATCGTGTTTACACCTTCAATTAACACTTTGGGGTTTTAATATGATGATGTTTAAATTGAAACTCTCTCCAACTGGATGAAACGCTACTTATCTTAACAAGATTAAAATTATTGAAGTGCAATGAATAGGTTTGTTTAATTGTATACAAACATTGAAAAATTTAATACTTATTTTAGTAGTGGAAGAGAAAATAAATGAAACGAAAAATGGAAGAACAGCTACTGTATTAAGAAGCGTAAGGAGTTAAGCTATAGTTTCCTAAGAAATTAGTGCCGTTATCTAACGACAGTAATATTTCGGTGTATGACGTCACAAAATTATGTTTATGCCGGACATTGATGTGGTTTTTTTCGCATTAAAAGCTCTTCAGGAACCCAAACATTTTCTTTACATATATAATGTTTTAATTACGTCATCACTGCAATATTACGTTCGCCATATAACGGTTCCATTAAGTCTTTTAAGGACTTGGACGGTGAACAAGTCACCGTTGAGTCTACTGAGGACTTGGATTCGATCGGTTTGCGTCTCAGACATGTATTCTCTCTAATACTAATCTTAAGGACCAGAAACGTGTATGAAGACCTTTTCTACAGATATAATAAACTAGGAATTGACTTTTGAATATCCATAGAAATGAATAAAATAACATGGTTATTATCACTGTATAATTTTCTATATTTATTTTACTAATGATCTGTGACTAATAAAACTATCGGCTAATAATGGCACACCAAGAGGATATAATACCGAGGTGTTACAGATCTAGTATTTTTAAAGACCGTGGTATGGGGTGAGGTACGTTAAATATATTGAAGTGAAAATTCTTTTCATTAGAATGGTGTGGATATACAGTTTAAAGAGCCCTCTGGATTATAGCCCTCAATATCTGATCGCAGTATACAGTTGCCAAGCGTAATGAGTGCGCTCAGTAGAAATAATTAACCAGAAACATTTTATTTTTTTTTGGAAAAAGCAAAATTGTAATTATGAATGAAAATGAAATTTGCCAATTAAAATGAGTTAATCAATGAATTAATGAAAATGAGGAGTTAATCAATGAATTAATGAAAATGAGCTAAGCAATTTAAACTGGGTTCTGAAAAAAGAAATAAAAGGATACCAAAATTAATTTTAGAACTATATAATTATGTAATTTCACTTTGTAATAGCAATGAGTATATTAAGAAAATAGGAGATGCTTCATATATATATTCTGTTTAGAATTAACCACCCTCAGGGATAATTAGTTGGAAAAATTTGTAACTATTTTTAAAATTAGCATAAGAAGTGGAATTAAGTTGAATATTTTAATCTAGAAAAAAATAAAAAAGTAAAAAAAGAAGTAAGTTAAATAAAATAATAATAATAATAATAAATTTGTTGCTCAGCTTAACTTATTAAAACAAATGTTTTTTTTTTTTTTTTCCTTTTATTTTACACATTGGTAAAAAGGATACTGATTTTATAATTATTAGTAATATGGCTTAGTATAAAAGGCTGAAATATAATTGATAAAGTTACAGAACTGGTAAATTTTTGAAAATTTGTGTCTCAGATATATAATAAAATAAGTTTTAATTGAATTTTACCTCCAAAAAAAAAAAAATTAAAAGTGTGATATAGAACTGTACTTTATATTCGTCTAACATATATAAGCCTTAAACAAGCAATGACATTTTAATGTTTTTTTTAAATTATATAATTTACTATACAAATTTATGTTCTTATCAAAACATAAGTATTTAAGAAAACAATCAACACTTCAAACTATAAGCATTGAAACTTCCCCAGATTACTTTTGCATTCATCAGTTTCATTTTTTAATGTATTATAAATGCAAACTGATAATTTTACTAATTTCGTGGTAAACACCTTCTGAAATAGATAAGTCATAATTATTCCATTCCCCCATCTCGTTCAAATGATAAATAACTTCATCTATTATTCATAAGCCCTCTATTAAATTATTCCTTTTTACTGTGTGAAAATTGATTTAAATAAATTTATCATTACAGTAATTATGATTCTTTTTACACCGTATTTTGTTTTGGATATATACGTATGTATATTGAATTTGAACTGCTTATCTAGTGCGATTACCGTTAATGCGTTTCGTGAATTTGATTAGTGTCTCTAAGCCCAATGATCAAAAATGAAATTAGAAAATTTTAAAATGAAAATTTTTTGCTAACTTTTATTGTGTGTTCTATACATGCTAATCATTTTTTTAAAAAAAATTCCTAAAGCACATTTCATTTGTCAATTCACTGGACTAAAACGTTGCAGTTGATTGAGTACAGCAACTTCATTATAATGTATGATGACTAACTACGTTTAAAACACGATTTTAACCAAAATTGAAAGTTTTGTATAACACTCATTTAATACCCATTTCATTAATATTCTGAAACTTTTTTCGTTTTGAGTCTAGGATAATTAGAGACGAATTAAACGATTTAAAAATAACGTCATAGCAGTCAACCAATTAGGAAGTACTAATTTAATTGCTTTTCCTGGAAAACGTGACGTCTTAAGAATATTGCTCACTCAAAACAGATTTTACAAAATGTTCCTGAGATATCTGTGCAAAATACCAGTCAATATCTGTAAATTATTTTCATTATTGTTAAGATTTTGAAGTAAAGATTTAGTTTTTATAGCAGATACTTTTTAATTTAAAGGATATTTTGTACAATAGCATTGATAAATTCGATAAAAAAATTTAACTGAAATTACCACGATAAGCTATAATGTTTTCACATTTAAATATATTTCTCAGATATTAGTTTATTGTCTTTACCTATATCATAAATATGTATAGCACGAATTAAATTTAGATTAATGCAACAGAGAATTTTATGTAGAGTGTTTTACGTTTGGATAGAATTTCACCGAATTTCTCCTTAAATTCCTTAATTTGTTGTACCTTATTTGATAAATATAGTATTTTTGAGCTTTTATCAAGAATTTGAGTCAGAATCTTCATAAAAATAAGGAGGACATTTATTTAAGTTCCTTTTTGAAAAAAGGTTGCTTCGAAAGTAGCTGGATGCCTTTAAGTAAACGGATACTTTTAATGTTTGCAGTACGGTTGTCATGGTAATGAAGGGCACATATGGTTCAAAAAATACCAATTTTTGACAACAGATAGTGTTATTTAAGTCAGTTGAAGTTGATTTTATATCCCTTGTCTGTTAATTAGCAACAAACTAAATTTGTTTTTGATTCACAGATTAATTTTTATTTGGTCGCCATTTACTGTAAAATCAAAACTTGATTCGTGTCATGACGAGCTCAATTCGACATTTTGAGTCGCATTGTCGGCGTCAACAATTGATAATGATGAATCCTGGATGGATTTGTCAGTATACGCTAGAAAATTCGCAACAATGAAAACAATGCGTTGTTTTTGGTGAATATGCTCCAAAGAACATGGAAAGTTATATCGACGATTGTTTGGGATGCGAAGAGAATCATACTCATGACTTTTTAGGATACAAATTGATCCATATGCAGTACTAAAGTGAGTTCCTCTATTCTCATTTCTGATTCCTGATACGGATGATTTCTGAAGATCGTCGCAAAAATTAAAATATAATTGAATGTGAGATATATCTAAATTAATAAAAAACTTTATCACATAAAATGGTATTGTTATTTAAGTGCTTTGTGTAAAAATATCGTATTATGCTGGAAATTTCTTTCATTAGGGAATCATTTTAAGTGAAAAATTTCCATTTAAATGAATTAACATAACTTAGAATCGTTTTATGATTTTTTTTAACAATTAAGTACACGATATTTGGCTTTATCTTTTTCTTTAATTTTATTATTAGCATGTGTGATCAAAAAAAATATGTGCATAAAGTTGAATTTTTCCGCATACGTTTTTAATGGTATACCGTAGTTATTTTTACTATACTTACTCCACCATATTCCTCTATTTCGTTTAATCCAATCTGACCAACTGCTAATGCAAAGAGAGCCGTAATAAGGACAATCTGAAAAAAAAATGATACAAAAAAAATTATGTGTAAATAACGTAACTTCTTTTCTCTTGACATATTCTCATTTATCAATAAATATAAACCCAAAGTTCTATTTTCTAAAAATTAAAAAAAAAACATGTTTTGGGAATATTTATTTATTAGTAAAAGAAGTAAACAAAGAATAAATAACGTTTGAGCATATTTTTCATCTTATAGTTAATAATGATCTAGTTATCCATCATATATATGATTATGTGTACAAGAAATATATAATTATTTATCATTTTTAAAAGTTTAATTTAATAGAAAACTGTAATTTATGCTTCTTAAATTTTATACGATTGTGTATTTGTTTTCTCTCATTTCTGCTATGATAAATCTACTTTTTATTCTATAGAAAATTGTATTCATATTTGTTTATCATGATATTCAAATGTTTTATAATAACAGTTTGCATTTTAATGATTTTTAAAAGTTTAAACAAATAAAGTCTGAGTTTGTTTTAAATTATAATTTAACATTGCACTAAATGTAGTAAAAATGCAACACCAATTATTTAAATTAGAAGGGGAGCTTTATAATTGAATGCTTATATGGTTTAGTTTAGTGAGAACACACAAGGAAAGTAATTTTTAAACAAAGAATATTTGTTAAATAAATATTAAGCCTGGTGTCAGATCACATCTAAAGTAGTCGTGATAAATTGTCTATTATAATGAAGCTAAAAAACTAGCTTTGTTTAAGATATTCAGTCTATACAGAAATAATTCAGAAAATATTTAAAAATATTTGGCTATATTACATTTTATTTGTTTCCCTTTCGTGCAATGCATTTAAGAGTCTATCAACGTTGAAAGCTTCAAAAAATCATTATTTGCTTAAATAACAAAGATTGACTATTAAAACTGAATATAGGTATCAATTAACTGTACCCATCAATAGGTTAAACGTACTGTTATTCCAACTCTGATAACGAATAAACAAAATTTTTACTTCTTTCAACACTTATCAAAACTTCCTAATAAAGTATAAAAATTATTTTTTTAAATGTTTTTACATCACATTCCATTTTAATGTTCTTTTTCATTCGAAAATTATTGACCATCTTATGACAACTGTAAAAATTGTAAATATAATGTTAAGATGATATAAGGAATTATTTGAACCACACAAAATTTTAATAAATGAAGATAACTTCGAAAATAGAAACCATTTTCGTTTATTGAAGAGACGATAAAAAAGAATTAGAATAGAAAAAGTACTGCAAATATGAGTGAAAAAATTTAACTCTATTTTATGAGGAAACGTGAGGAATAATTATTTTGTGATTGTTTTATAAATATCTACAATTTAAATTTAATTCTTTAATCTCAAAAGTGTCTTAAAGTCTCGACAATTGCATTATTCTCAGTTGTAGATTATAAGAATCTAGAGTAAATAAAAAGCTATTTATTATATTAAATAGTTCAAAGTTTTTCTTTGTTCTAAAAATGTACCATATCACCACTTTAGGTGATGAAAAAAATCTGTATATTGTGTAATAAATAGATACTTAATTAACAAGTATTAAGCGTTAGTTTCAAAAATGTCAAAACAAAACACACATATATATACACAAAATAATAACTATAAATTATACACTGTCATACTTTTATGAATAAAATTAAATAAAAATCTTAAAACATGATTTTCAGTTATTTCCATAATATCTTAGATTTGCATTCAGTAATTTAACTTTTTTTTGACATTTTTGAAACTAACGCTTAATACTTGTTAATTAAGTATTGCTAATGCTTAATATATTTAACATAATAAACTTTTAACGAAGTACTTATAATTAAAGTTTCTAAAAAATTGACAAGCAGCTTTTAATTACTTGGTCAATTTTTAAAATTTTTCTCTTTATCTAAAAAAAATCATATATTACCATATCTAGAGATGACACAAATAAACTATATATTCTATTAAATATGTCATATTGGAGGGATAACAACAATATTGAAAGATATATTATTTATAATTTTAGGTGTATTTTATAGTTTATATTAGGTATTATAATTTTATAAGTGATTTTTTTTTAAAAAAAAATTACAGTTATTTACTTTGGTTTTAATGTTTCTGTTTGCTTTTTTTTTTTCTTTCTCTAATTTAAATTCTACTCGCTTCTAAATTTAGATTTTATTTTAAACCAAAATTTAATTTATTGGTAATACAATTACTAAAATGTGATGGTTGGATCCTTAAAACTGGTTTCAAACTCACATTTACCACTGTAAAGTGTAGGAAAGTTTTTACAATACCTTGTTTCCAAAAGTATTACAATTCCTTGTATCCATTATTTATTTTCTTTTCTCTTAAGATATGCTATTCTTAGAAGATTTGTAATTATCTAAGTTAGAATTTTTAATCAATGGTTAATACATATGTTTTGAATTAAAGGTATTACGCATAATTTGAATTTCAATAAAATCATGGTTGCTTACATTTTAAAGTTCCGTATTTTTTATTTTATTGTATGGTATTTTGATAATTTACTGATTTTTTCACTTAAATCTGTAATATTTGAAGGTTTTTAGGTTTAGTATATAAAAAAAATCTTTTGATTTATTTTTAGAGGTTATAATCTGTAATTTAATATGATTCTGTATCATTTCAAATTTTTTTCTAATTAACATTAAGAAATTTATATATATATATATATATATGGGCGGTGTATGTATGTAAGTATATGTAAAATCCAACTAATATATTTCTTATCTATTATTATCTTAACATATTAATGTTAATTAAATCCCACTAACATATTTCTCTTTGACATTTCTACAATTTCAGTATTCTTGACATTTTAAGCTAATATATAATACTTGTAAATTAAAAAGAATTGTGAGCTATTTTTTTATTCGTTTAACACTTCTATAGCACATTTTTACGAAGCACTTCAAAACATAGGGTATAAATAACATTTATTCAAATATTAAATTAGAAAAATTATAAAATAATTTCTTTGAGTTTTATAATTCTATAACTGTATTATAGATGTTCAATAAAAGACATATCCACTTACTTTTGCCAACATATTCGAGTTTTTAAGTAATCCAATAGAGGAGCGTTCAGACTGTGGGATATTTTTTGTTTGAGACACCGAAAGATACATTCCCTTTTATATAAACACTGAAAATATAATTTAACTGACCATGAATACCGAACATGGGAACTTTTCTTATTTTTCGGTCTATTCGGTAAACTAGATATTTTCAAGAAAATAGGTTAAAACATATTACGAATGACCTTCCAGTATGAATTTAAGTAAAGTGACTCGTTTTTGCTTACGAATAGTTCGTAAGCAACCAGTAATAGACTACGATACGGTTCAGTGGAAAAAACTAAGGCCTCTCATCAAAATAATTCACACCCAGAATTGATAAAATAGAATTCAATGAAAAAAGGAGTAATGTAAACACAAACAAAAAAATAACATATTTTCTTAACATAAAAATGATTCGGGTTAGACATCTGATATGCAAAAATTGTGTCAAAAATTTAAATGGACATTTGAATTAAACCATATTACATTCTACATATTTGAGTCCAATTTATACAAATATTTTT